>CBVK0101536816.1:0-11595 GCA_900067695.1 Picea abies | reverse complement strand
CTTATTATCTGAAATTCTCTCTTTTTCAAGGTGTTGAGTACTTTTTCTAAGGATTTGCTATGCTATATTAATATTTGGTTCTTAACACAAACCATTCATTAGATTGTTTTGATCCACACCTGTGTGCATCCTTCTTAACATTGGGGAGTTTATACCTAGCATTTTCTTACAGTTGTCCAACAAAACCCCTAGAGCACGAACATATCAATCCTCATCCAAAGACAAGGAAGGTCTCACCTGATATGTAGAGAGGATCACAGATACCATAAGGTTTAGTGATAGGGATGAAGGCTAAACACATGACAAGTCATCAAGAATGGCATCCATGTAGCACATATCTGAAAAACTATTAGGACTAAGAATTAAAATAATACACGCACATAGTCAACACATACATGATAGACACATAATGGATTAGAACTATCACATATATATATATTACTGTATCCATTCCATCACCATAGAGATATATATTTCCGCAAGACATATACATAATAGAGTAATAGAACTCGATATCTTCTTTATATAAATCCTTAGAATTACAATATGTTGTGCAATGCACCTTTTCTCAAAATTCAAACATACAACAGACACATAACATATATTCAAAGCATTATCATATTACCATAGGCTCAAAGTGAGCTTGATACTAAGGAATCAATGAAACTCTTCTCCTCAAAATGTTTCTAATATCACTACTTATTTTTATAGCTTTCTCTTCTAGGGAGAATTGTCTCTTTTTTCTCTTCTCCACTCATTTTTCTGAAAAAATGACCTAGCATGCTTCTGGTATTTTCCAGTTCTCCATGTAAAATTTGTGATCGATGGCAATCTTAACTGCATGCCCATATTGTGCTCTAGTAGTCCCATGTCCTCGTATGCTACTGGCAATAATCATTGAGGGATATTTCTCGATGATTGTTTTCTTGATTCCAGTGGGCATCTTCTTCATTTCTGACGCAACAGAAAAAACATAGAATGACATACACTTGGTATATTTTAAGCCTGACATGCAATTTAAAAAACTTGGTTTCAAACACACTCTATGTCATTCCTCGTTTATTTCCTTAGGTGTGCACAAAACTATGGAATGAGCACACACAAATTTGTTTACGCATGTGTGCTAAATTGAACCAAAGACTTTTGGTGCCAAAGGGTCGCAAGGAATTAAGCATGGTTGAAGAAATAAAACAAGTGCATCAAGATATTGTTGAATATTCTTAGGCTCAATAAACTTAAATGAGTCCTTGAACCAACACAAAATTCTTTCAGAGGGGTTTTTTTTAGGACTTCATGTGGGATGCAAGCACCATGAATAGTTTTTCTACAATGGAAATGGGTGAGAAGGAATAAACATGGTTGGGGGAAGGGGGGAGAATGATCTTAAAATATAATTTAACTTTATCTAGCTCAAGCTCCATGATCAAAACTGAAAAACCATGACATGAGACCTCTCCAAGGAGTATTTATCATCTAAGTTGAATATGGATGCCATTACAAGGTATTGGGTCCTCAACCATAGTCAAGGGAGGGAAACATGAGGATCAAGTGCTAAGAATTTATTCTCAAGCTCAAGCATCTTGAAAAATTCATCGAACCAACCCATATGACCTATGTAGGGTATCATTCATCTCCAAGTGGGATATGGCTACCATGCCTATGTTAATTGTGAACCAAGAATGGGTCTCAAGATATAAGCAAGGTTAGGGGAGGGAAACAAGAGCTTATTCCCTAAATGAACATACCTAGACACCAACATGTTGGGAATGCTACTTAAAAATTCCCACCAATAACACTAGACACCAACATGTTGGGAATGCTACTTAAAAATTCCCACCAATAACACTTTGAGGATAACTTGTAACATACTTGGTACAACAAATACTGAAACTATTTGCTTAGATACAAATCTAAGATATACCCATTTCCCATGTACTTCTAGATTCACCCTCTTAGACTAATTATGAATTTATTTTTCATTATTTAAAATAAAGAAACATGGATTCAACACATGCAATTAATAAGAACATTCTAAACCATCCGAGAAAGGAACAATGTTCCATGCACATAAAATAACTAGCAAGCATGCACACAGAAATACATCTCAGAGATAAATAAGAAATACAAAGTGGAATATACATTATACATAAAACACATAGAGAACTTATCTTTCCAAGTAAACATTCACCAATTGGCTACATACCAAGGACGTTCCTCCCAACCATAGACATTGTTTTTCATTTACTCTCAACATAATTTTTACCCTCGAGCCAGGGCTATGAATCCACAAGGGAGGGTCCTAGGCCCAATCTAACAAGCTCTCATGTTTTCCCAACCACACAACAATCCTAATTTATATCTCTCTTCCCCTAAAACATGCACAACTAAAAGAAATGAATCCCTTTATCTACCATGTATTCCCTTAGGTTGTTCCATTTCTCTCTATGGATCCAATGCTACTGGTAAGGAAATCTACATCTTATAAATGCCAACGATTCTCAACTATGGACATTTCTTTCAAAATTACCATCAATCTCATGAACACATGGATCCATTCCCTCCTAGAATGAACAGTAAATTCTCACAACCATATAGAAATGAATCTCTACCCCCAACCATTTGTTTCCATGCGCATACCCATAGCACACATGTAATGTACCCCGATACCAGCACTAACAACATGTTGTGGTACCAATTTGTAATGTACCCCGTTACTAACACTTACAACATGCTCTAATACCAATCTATGGCATACCGAGCCTCCTAGATGGGTCTTACACTCTGATACCAATATTTAACTAATCCAAGTGGATATCATTGGCCACTGACCTATTCCACTAGCTCGAAAAACAATCTTCCACATTGGCAATTTTTTTCTAGTTTTCGGGTCCCGAACTTCCGGGGCCATTTTGAGTCCCTAAATATAGTTTTTAGGGCTCACAACAATTATAATATATATGAAGTTATAATTTAACAATAATATCTGTATTCCTTGGATATAACTTTCCAACGAGTTATCGTTCACCCTAAACAGAGATTGTTTTCCAAAGTTACGCCCCTAGGAAGCTGATACACCAAACTACCCAAAACGGGGTCCACAAAATGGTTGGCTTTTCATCTTTCGGGGTTAGGGTTTTGAATTTTATTTATGTTGAAAAGCTATTTGGAGCCTCATTTTAAATCATCCTCTTGTGAATGCGAGTATCCATCACATCTCTTCTCAGAGATAATATATCACCATTCTAGCGAGTCTTTCCATCACATCTCTTCTCAGAGATAATATATCACCATTCTAGCGAGTCTTTCACTCTATATTTCTACAGTTTTGTACATTTCACTCATTAATAGAAATTGTGTATTAATGTATTACTAGATGGGTATTACACTCTGATACCAATATTTAACTGATCCAAGTGGATATCATTGTCCGCTCACCTATTCCACTAGATCAAAAAATAGTCTTCCACATTGGCAATTGTTTTCTAGTTTTCGGGTCCCGAACTTTCGAGGCCATTTTGAGGCCCTAAACAGTGTTTTTAGGGATCACAACAGTTATAATATATATGAAGTTATAATTTAACGATAATATGTGTATTCCTTGGATAGAACTTTCCAACGAGTTATCGTGCACCCCAAACAGAGATCATATGCCAAATTTACACCCCTAGAAAGATGATACACCAAACTACCCAAAACGGGGTCCACAAAACGGTTGGTTTTTCATCTTTCGGGCTTAGGCTTTTGAATTTTATTTATGTTAAAAAGGTATTTGGAGCCTCATTGTAAATCATCTTCTTTTGAATGCGAGTAGTTGTCACATCTCTTCTCAGAGATAATACACCACCATTCTAGCGAGTCTTTCACTCTATATTTCTACAGTTTTGTACATTTCACTCATTAAGTCCACAAAACGGTTGGCTTTTCATCTTTCGGGGTTAGGGTTTTGAATTTTGTTTATGTTAAAAAGGTATTTGGAGCCTCATTGTAAATCATCTTCTTGTGAATGCGAGTAGTTGTCACATCTCTTCTCAGAGATAATACACAACCATTCTAGCGAGTCTTTCACTCTATATTTCTACAGTTTTGTACATTTCACTCATTAATAGAAATTGTGTATTACTGTATATCTGTGCCTCTCTTTATATTTTTGATATATCTATGTTATATTATTGTATCTCTTTCAATATCTATGTATATTTTTGTGTTATATCTCCCCTCCCATTTCATGCCAAAAATAATATGGGTCATTAATGTCCCCAGTTTATTGTTGAGGAATGTCACTCCAAAAATCTAGTGTGCAGATTCTACACTATAACATTAATCTCAATAGAAACATATGAGGTAATGCACATGATCCAAAGATATATTTCAACTTCACAAATTTTCCTCTCCAGACACTAGTTAAATCAACAAAAATAACATATAATACAACTGTGCACACGATAATTCAGTACACACAAGTATTACTACAGATGTAACCACTCTAAACACCTGATTACGACTAAGCATGAAACCACTCTAGTGCCACATGTAGATTCAGTTCTCTTTGTGTGCACGTATTTTCTTCCCCATGCACACAATGACTCTAGCCTCATGCACACAAGGATTAGTTTCATGTGTGAAAAATAATTCTAACCTTGCCTTGGAAACTCATGACCATTGTTACAAAGTTAACTAAAAGGGAAATCGATAATTTTCATACTCTGTATATGCAAAAAAAAATATTGCATACAACATCATGCTTACATGTATGAACAACACCATACAAGATAAACAACAATTTATTATATATAACATAATACATGAAATACACTAATATCAAACATATATAGTTAACCACATAGTAAATTAGACAAGAATATAAAGGACACTTATCTTTTATAAAGAGTCACCAACTGCACGCAGAGCTCAAACATTTCTCCCATCCATAGACTCTATTGCTCATTTAGTTTCATCAATAGGTCACCCCCGAGTTTGTGATTAAACTCCACCAGGGTAAAATGATTCCTAATGTCAGGCTAAGGTATGATAAACAACTGAATTGCTCATTCCAAGGTTCCCAACTGTTACAACTAGTCTATAGTCTCTCATTCCCCACATCTTTTCCCACCCCAGGAAGTGTGCCTCTTATCTTCTCAATAGTCCCTCGGTTGCCCCACTTCCCTTCTAGGGCTTCAGGAACAAGCTAGAAAGGAAGTCTTAGAGCCCTATAACTAATGCCCAATGCACCAAGGAACAATTCCTACAAAATATTTCAGCTGGAGAGAATTCTCACGCGCCTAAAAACATACATCTTCAACAACAAATATCTCACCTAGAGAGAATGATCACGGGCCTGAAAACCCACCTCTTCGACAATAAATAATCCAGTTACAATATGGAAAACCCCTTTCCAAATTTTTTTCTATCGATAAGGTAATGGCCATTCCTTTTGTTTAGATGGTTTGACCCCTCCAGGACATGAAAAAATGAATGAATACCCCCCAATGACACTAAGGTTTGACCATACATTTGCATGGTCAAAACTAAACACTTTTCACCTTTAAAATTATATTTAGCCACTTGGTGACTCATTCCTATCCCTCAATAACTTAGGATAAATAAATATACATAATTATACTTTTCAAAAATATTAATAAAATATTCCCTTGGACTTAAGTCCCCCCTTTTCCCTTTTTGGTGGAGTTTATCACCCCATCTCTTTTGGTCTCAGAGATATCCGTGAAAATATGTGATATTATTAATAATTTGAGTGTGATTACATTTTACATGGATATGAAGACTTTCCTTTAAGAATCTCGTCTCACCAACCCAATAACCACACAGGATCTCGAGCCTCAAATACATACATACATACATATATGTGTGTGTGTGTGTGTGTAACTTGATCTGATGTGCACTTCAAGGTAATCCCCATGCACTCACTCAGGTGTGTGAAACAATATGGAAGGTGTGCATGCTTCCCTTGATGCACAACCATGTGCACTTACTCAAGTGCACTCAACACTATGGAATGTGCACACTCTTTATTTGGAAGACAATCCTCGCGCATTACTTAGGTGCGCACAAAAATAAGCCAAAAATTGGTGCCAATGGATCACAATCCTAAATTCACATTTACAATCTAAGGTGAACGCAACACTATACCAACGCTTGGTGCCAATGGCTCACCAACCTAAATGTACAATTACAATTTCAAGTGTGTGCAACAAGGATCACTTTAAGGATGGAAATTTATTTTAAAACGTAGAAACCTTGGGGAATCTTACTAATCCTTCATATTCCAACTATAAATGTTTAGTGATATTTTTGTAAAAATATTCAAATTTCTAAAGATTTTATATAGTTTTATAAAATTTTGGCGATTTTTAAGGTAAAATAATTTTATGCTATAGAATTTGGGAAAATCATTTTTAAAATAACGAATCTTTTTTTTACCAGGTCCATTGGACCTTTATTATCTCCATGTCTCAATTTCAGAGCTATTTAATTTTTTGATCCAATATGAAAATTGATCACACTCAAAAATCGTCTTCTAGATCCACTTGAATCACATTCCAATCAATGAAATGATTAGCATCAAGTACATACTTTTTTATCAAAGATTCATGGAAAACATTATGAATACACAAGGATGTAGGAAATGAAAGCATATATGTGACAGGACCAATTGTCTCTAGGATTTCAAATGGCCCACAATAGCGTGTTGCCAGCTGGAACAATTTCCCAACTTTCGGGAACTGTGTCTTTCTTTCACTTTCAAGAACACATGGTCAGCCACTTTAAAATTTCTGTGGGTTGTTCCTTTATCTACACAACTTTTTTTCCTATCTTGGGGAGCCTTTAAATTATACCTTATTTTTACCATCTTCTCTTCAATTTCCCTTAGAAAATCTAGCCCAACCACTGCGTGGTATGCTGGGTTGTTCCAACTCACTAGTGCGATACACTTTAGGCCATAAAGTGTCTCAAATGAGCTCATATTTAGATATGCTTGACACCCATTGCTACAAGCTAACTCAACCAAAGAAAAATATTTTTCCCACTGCGACAATTCATCCATCACATATATTCTTACCATATCTTCTATCACTTGATTTACCCTCTTTGTTTGTCCATCTGACTTAGGGTGATAGGTTGTGCTAAAATTCATATTTGTTCCAAATTGTTTGAATATCCCTTTCCAAAAATTTGATGTGAACTTGGGATCTTTGTCAAACACAATTGTCTTAGGTACACCATGTCACTTAGCAAGTTTGATCATGTATATATCAACAATGTTGGATGCCTTATGAGTTGACTTCACTAGAATAAAATGGGCAACCTTAGTAAGATTTTCCACCATCACCATAATAGATTCATGTTGCTTAAAATTCTTAGGTAGCTTAGTAATGAAATCCATGGTCATAAATTACCACTTCCACACAAGAATGGGAGAAGGTTGTAGAAAACTAGCTAGGTGTTTATGCTCATCCTTGACCTTTTGACATTCAAGGCATATAGAAATAAAATCAACAACCTCTATTTTCATGTTTGGCCAATAGTGTTTCTTTTTGGCTGTTGCAATTGTTTCTGGTATCCTGGGTGTCCATCATAAGGAACTTTACGCATATATGAAAATAATTTATTTTTCATTTCCTAATCATTTGGCACATAAAATCTATACTTATACATGAGGATTCCATCATCTTTTAACGCATACCCTTCAAATTTTTGTTGCAATTTACCTTGTTGTAAATTTGTCTTTATGTCCACATAGGGCTGATCTGATTTGGAAATATCTAAAATTATGTCCCTTAAATGTGATTTGTACTAAGTGTGTCATCCACCTTTTTCTCCTTTTCCTTTGATATGTTTGATATCAAATTCATGTTAGGTACTAAGTGTGTCATCCACCTTTTTCTCCTTTTCCTTTGATATGTTTGATATCAAATTCATGTTAGCACAAGTTTGATCAAACTAGGGTCCTTCTCAGGTTACCAACAAAAGGTACTGAGTAATATAGAGCATTGGCATTTTCATCTCCTCCAAAGAGAGGAAGTATCACCCGAAGCATTGTTGAGACAAATAGATAGGGAAGGGTAAGGAAAAGACTTTGGAGGATTCATAGAACCTTCAAGATTCATCTTGATCTTGTGCAAGAAATCTAACTATCAACAAGATATGAACCTTATGTGTGCAAGAAGCGAACCTACTTATGTTTCAGAAAATAATTTAACCAAAGAACCATCATTAGGAACTTATAAAAAATAAATAAGTACTGTAATGCATAAGTAAAACATAAGAAGACACAACATATTTTGAAAATTTAGATCCTTCTTTGTATTATATTCAGAATCTTCCTTCAATTACAAGCTCAAAAACATACAATAGTTCTCTATTATAGAATCTTGACTCTGGAATCATGTTGCAAAGATATACTCTCAAAAGGGGTATAGGTTACATTACAGAGTCAGAACTTTACTTGACTCAACTAACAAAAACCATGTAGAGAGGGGAAGATCATACAAAACATAATCACAATTCGATCGAAAAATAACAACAATCAAACTAATTGACCGCTAGCCCTTTACAATTATGTTCATCCCTATATATAAGCTAGGTTGTTTCTTTTGTCTTAGCTTGCACGCTTTCATGTTCTGTTGCAACCACTTTTGCTTAGCTGGCATTGCGTTGTCCTTTCCGCAACTGATTTATGTTGCTCTTTCTTTCTATGTTTTCCAGCTTCTTCAGAAGCTTGCAAAGCTCGTATTAGGCCAAAACTTGCACAATTCATTATCCCAAAAATGAAGGGCCCAATAAGATCCAACCATAAACCTTGACTCGCCCTTGAGTCAAGTGGTCAGTTGTTTCACAACTTCCAGGAGAAACTTTTTTTTTCCCTTGTCCTTCTTTTGTTATTTCTTCTGCTCTTATGTTTGTGATTTCTCTTATTTTTCCTCTTCAAATGAAGGTTCCAACTCTGGGACCAACTCTAAGGCCCTCTCCCTCACTCGAAAGTTTCTGACCTTATCCTGACACTTCCTGGCAAGGAGAGATGCCTCTTCCAAGAATTGTTGGGTTGCCTCTATACTACACCCCTTCGGCTTTGATTCGACCAATGAGTTCCACTCGAAATATATTGTTGCATCAACTTGATGCATCTACATATACACTATTTGAATGACAAGTTGGAATTCATGCAACTTGCTACAAATTGTTCCTCAAAAATGGAATTCGGTTCATTATCCACTTGCTAGATCTGGTCAAACTTTTGTTATTTCTCCAGTGGGTCCAACGTGGTCGAAACTTCTTCATTCAACACTTGGATTTTTGTGTGCAACTCCTACAAGACCTAGTTGTATCTAGCGATGATACCCATCCAATCACTGACTTCCCTGAAAATCTGTGTGCATTCCGATGTGTGCTTGTGTAGTGTTTCTTGGGCATTGTTTCCTTCTAGTACTATATTTTGCATTTGCTCCTGCAGCTTCTGAGGATGTTTCTCTGCTTCTTGTTGAGTCTGTCATAACTCTGCAGCTTCTGAGGATGTTTCTCTGCTTCTTGTTGAGTCTGTCATAACTACACTTCTGTATTCTCAGCATGAGTGGCTAGTTGTGTGCATTCTCCTTGGAGCAACTCAATCTGATGCTTCGGCTCTCCTGTATCGTTGGTTTCAGGCAGTTCAGGTGCAACCTTCCGAATCTCCTACCAGGCTTGAGGAATTCTTTCCTGCACTCTTTCTAGTTGGTGCTCAACCTGGATATTTTCATTCGCTTCTTGTGTCCTACATTTTTTTGCAAGGAGAACTTCATCCCTTGTGTATTTGGAAGACTTCTCAGCCTGTTGGAGCCTCTACTCTAGTTGGTTAGTGGATGATCAGATCATTCCAAACAAGTGAGTAGCTGGCCACTATGTCAGGTCAACGGATGAAGGGGTTGTTTCTTTGGGTGCTCGAGTCTGTAGTGGAAGTCCATTGGTAGTTGAATTCTCTGAGTGGGTATCTACCTCCTCATCTATTGATGGTCCTAGTGCAATACTCAATCTTAGCACTGAGGGAAAGAGTGTCACAACCTTTGTTCTAGCTATGTAGAGTTGCAATAGCTCTACGCATCACTCGGGGTTCTAGATTGCTAGTTGTATATGTTCTTGCACGGATGACGTGCTCTACCCAGATGTTGATTATGGTTCCTTCTGAACCTCTGGTATCTCGTGATCGTTTCTTGCATCTGCTTCCTATGTTGTGATTTCTTGGGCAGCCTGTTGGAGCCTCTACTCTAGTTGGTTAGTGGATGATCAGATCATTCCAAACAAGTGAGTAGCTAGCCACTATGCCAGGTCAACGGATGAAGGGGTTGTGTCATTGGGTGCTCGAGTCTGTAGTGGAAGTCCATTGGTAGTTGAATTCTCTGAGCGGGTATCTACCTCCTCATCTATTGATGGTCCTAGCGCAATACTCAATCTTAGCACTGAGGGAAAGAGTGTCACAACCTTTGTTCTAGCTATGCAGAGTTGCAATAGCTCTATGCATCACTGGGGGTTCTAGATAACTAGCTGTATCTGTTCTTGTACGGATTACGTGCTCTACCCAGATGTTGATTATGGTTCCTTCTGAACCTCTGGTATCTCGTGATCGTTTCTTGCGTCTGCTTCCTATGTTGTGATTTCTTGGGCACCCTTAACCTTGGTCATTGAGGGGGTGTGTTAGGTATTTTGAACTTGTGGTGCTTTCATAGTTTGGGTTTCCTTTTCCATCCCAAAAGGCACAATCTGCTGGTCATGGATGTTTGGGTTTGGACTAGTCAGTTGTAGGCATCGCTCTGGTACTTCGAGGTTTGGTCCAGAAACTTATGGTCTCAACTCAGGAAACTCTTATGTTATTTATGGGATTTCTCACTCTGCTTTATCTGGTAGATCGAGCTACATCATCTTTGGATCTATGGATTAGGGTGGACTAGTGGTTTCTAGGGGTGGGGACTAGGGTTGTGGTGATGAAGGAGGGTTCTCAGTGATGATGGTGGATAGAAAAGTGTCAAGCTCAGGTTCGTCCTCAATATGGATGATGGGGGTTTCTTTTACCATTAAGTGGGTACGGGGGATGACTGATGCAATGAGTTGGGGGTTCATAATTTTACTCGACGAGACCCTGGTTATGAGCTTCTTCACCACCAGTTCTGTGATAAACAGAACACTCAGGATCTCATTGACATCCGCACCTGTCAGCATGAATTTATCTGGAAATGGATGGAAGAGTGGAAATGTTCTTTTCTTACGCTCCAATGTCTATGTCTCCTCCTCCTCCTTAGAGTTAGATTGTGCCGAAGATTCTTTCTTCTGTGGCTCTGAGCCTGAGCTCGATCCTATGCCTACTTATTTTCCTTTTTTCTTCAGATCGATGCTCCCTTAAGCTATCGGGGGGGTATAGGCTATATCTTGAAACCCTGGTGCTCTTTCATAGGGAATGTTGGTGCTTTGAAATGGTCTATAGGGGGGCACCATGCAATTTTTTTTTATTTTTTTCTTATTTTGACTCATTAAGAAAGCATTTTTTTTACTTGGGATCATGAATAATGAATTTTAATGATGTTTGACAGGTGTTTTATAGTCATGATGCCA
>CBVK0101536812.1:0-12206 GCA_900067695.1 Picea abies | reverse complement strand
TTCGGTTAAAGATGGGCCACAAGATTAGGGAATTAAAGGAGCGACTCAAGAAGATCCAACAAAAAGATGAGAATATCAAAATTGCTTGTGTCTGCTTTAGATTTTCATGCTCATGGTCGACCATTGGACACAAATAGTTTTAATGAAAGGAGGGAAAGGTCTTATGCTCTCCTTCAAGAATCCCAAATTGTAAGCATGGATGGTGATATTAAAGTGATTGCTGAATAAATATTGAAGCAAGATAGTTCTCCATTAATTGTCGTTGTGGATGTGGGAAGGAAAGAAAAAACTATTCTTCTCCAACGCATTCTCAACAACGAAGAGATACGTCAATGTTTCGACCATCAAGTTTGGTTAGAAATATCTCAAAAATTTGATGTTAAGGAGTTGCTCTGTCAGGTGCTCAGGGAATTCGAGTTGTCATGCGTGCTCAGGGAATTCAAGTTGTCATGCCTGGCTATGTGATTTTTCTCGTCTTCTATATTTGTCGGGGTCAACACAATGTCTGCTGATTGCTAACTCCTTTTGGTCTAAATTGACCGATGTGAATCGGCATTGGAATTGCTTTCTCTTGTTGGATTGACCCAAAGTGAGAATTTCCTATTACAGTTGGGAATGTGTAGGTATGAGCTTGAATTCTACAAGGATAGATTTTAATTGACATGGGGTTGGTTGATCCAGATTTTTGTTTTCCTGAAGAAAAACTAAAAATTGTTGGGGATCGAGTTCAACCATGGGGGCTCCTATTGACCCGACCATGGTTGATCAGATGGGTCCTCTGCGTTCATTTCTGCTATTGACCCGACCATGGTTGATCAGATGGGTCCTCTGCGTTCATTTCTGGTGAAGATGGGTCTTGACAGTACATCGGATCACTCGGTGGTTGAAATAACGTTGTTTGTTACTCTACTATGTGCTTGCATTGTAATTGGGCATCTTTTGGAGGAGAACAGATGGATGAGTGAGTCCATTACAACACTCATAATTGGTTTATGCACCGGAGTAATAGTATTGTTATTTATCCAAGAAAAAGATCGCATATTATTTTATTCAGTGAGGAGTTGTTTTTCATTTTCCTTTCGCCCATAATATTTAACGTTGGAGAATCACTAGTACATCATCTTTGTGATGCATTGACTATTGTGCCCTATATTGTGGAAAATATGATATTTCTATGTGGATCAATACCTCCAAAGATGGATCATGTGAAAGATTGGAATATTAATTGGGTATAATTGAAAGATGAAGTTTTTTTAATGTTGAGAAGAAAACTTGTGGCGAGAGAGTTTTCCCAGAAAGAGGGAACAGTCAGTGAGGAAAACTAGAGAAACATGTTTATCAGTGACAGAGGGAGTTTTCCTTAGATGGTCAGGTAAAGGAACCATCTGAGGATATGATCTTGAATTCTACAATATCTATTGTAAACATATATTCAGAAAAAGAACAAAAAAGATACAATGGCAAATAAAAACATTACACAGATTTTCCCCTGGAAGCCCAAACCGGAAAAACCAGCATATTCTGTATTCATTCATCGTGTTACAATGTTTACAATACAAAATACATATAGGAGCTAGCGGCATCTAAAACCCTAACCCAATGACCTAGATTAGTCCAAAACCCTAATTCCTTAACCGGAAATAAAAAAACCATCGGCAAAAACCATGTGTCAAAAAACCACCTAAATACATGACACATTTTTCGAGGCAGGTATCATGTTTTCCAAGGAAAAAAAAAAATCGGGGGCTCCGGCCCCCTGCGTGCCCAACGCATATGCTCAGACACTACTACTCGTGCAAAGAATATAGCACATACCCAACACTGACCAAGTGAGATTTCACTGCTCAACTCTTGATAGATTATAATGGAGTATCACCAACCTTTTAAAGGCTTTCATTGCATGTAATCCATGGGATCTAAAACCATGGGCCGTCAAAACCGTGTGCTTGAAACCACCACTATTGACTTAAAAACTTTGACTCTTTCACCAAGTCAAGTTTATCCTATCAAAAACAACATATTTAAGCCCTATTGAACATTTTCAAGATGAAACACCATGAACAACACCTAGAAACCATGACATGATCCCTCTCCAGGGAATATTTGGCATCTAAATTGAATATGGACACCATTATGAGGTATTGAACATCATGGATGGGTCTCAAGTCCTTGGCCATAGTTGGTGGAGGGAAAGAAGAGCCTCTAGCCCTAAACCTTCCTTCTTAGTCTTAAATTCCATGGATGAGTCCTTGGACCACCACATATGACCTTTGTAGGGTATTAATCACTTCCAAGTGGGATATGGGTGCCATGATTAGGTTAGTTGTGAACCAAGAATGGATCTCAAGCTCTAACCAAGGTCAAAGGTAGAGAACAAGGGCCTTGTTCCCTAAATGAAGATTCTTAGGTTCAATCGCCATAAAAAAACCTACAACCTAAAAAACATTCCCTCTCTTAGGGATATTTTGACTATGAATTCTTTAACAAGGGACATTATGATGTTATCAATAAAACTAATTGGTCTTTGGGTCTTGACAATGGTCAAAGAAGGATAACAAGGTCCTTAATCATTTAACAAAGCTTATCATGCTTAAGTGTCGTAAAAGATGCATTCAAACACAACATAAGACATTTCTATGGGATCGTTATCCTTTAAGTAGGATATGGCCGCCATTAGTTGATTTTGGGTGGCAATGATGGGTCTAGAGGGTTAAGCGATGGTCAAATAGAAAATGGGGGCCTTACTCAAGAAAATGAACCTTCTAAGCCTTAAGAGTTATGAACAATACCCCCAGCCATGACACATTATGTGGTTTTGTGCAAAGGGAATGGGTCTAGAGGTATTGACTATAGTCTAGAGAGGAAAATAGATCATGTGCCTTTAAAGAAGGTTTTAGTACTAAAGATTTTATTTTGAAACATGTCAAGGTGAGGGGGTTTTACATGCTTCTTATTTTGTGTTTCTTATTTTTTATGAGGGTTTTAAATATGGTTCACACATTCATTGTCGATGAAACTACACATAGTTATAGAGATTTGTATGCATATTTTATATATATATATATATATATATATATATATTAAAGAAAAATATTATTTTCTATTTTTATTCTTTTTTATTTTTATATATATCCTAATAATAAAATACATAGGTTTTTTGTTCACACACACACACACATATATATACTTCACTTACAAGAGTAAAAGTACAATGGAATATTGCACTTACAAGATTAAAATTACATTAGTAATATACATTTCATTTTTTTTTCTCTTTATAAAAATAATCCTCTATCTTTCTTTTTTTTCCCCTTAGTCTTAACTTCATATCGCCCCTTTTAAGAATGAGCCACAATAACTAAGTGTAAGTTGAAAGGAAAGAAGAGCTTCAGCTACCACAACCTCTCTGAATCATTATTTACCTCATTCATCCTTATTTACATCATTCAATCAAGGTCAATCTTCCAACTAGATATTTACATCATTCAATCAAGGTCAATCTTCCAACTAGATTACTCAGAAAATTGATTTCTTTGGTTTTGTTTTATTTTTATTTTTCCTAAGAGAATGAGCTCGAGCATGTGGACAAGTACCTTGTAAATGTACTAGAAAAAGACATATCCTACACCTAAATAATGCGTTTTCATAATCTAAGGTCTATGTGTGTATAAAGAGCTATCTATATACTAAAAAAGTTAATTAATTATGTTAAATCTTGAAATGAGAACTTCATTGACTTTATTAATTTAAAAATATGGATTATATTTTAGAATAAAACATACCACTACTAAAACAACATGATTTTGAATAATTTCTTTTACTCAATAAATTGTTTTTTTACTAGATTTTTATTGTACTCATTCATCCCATCATTCTTATTAATGGTTTTTAAATTATTTCAGAGATAAGCAATATATTGCAGCATTGTCTAAATTTTATATTAAGGTGAAACAAATCTTGGTGAAATGGTTATTTTTTATTTTTTAAATTGCATTTTTGGATGAGTAAATAGATTCAGCCTCCTAAAAAACAATTAGATACTTGAACTAAAATCTTTAATTTCAACAATTTCTGATCATATTTCAAAAAAAAAATCCAAAATATGCTAACTATGCTATATATTACTAGGTAATAAGGAGGAGAGAGGGGTATTTGAATATATGAAGAATGTATTTTATTTATATATGGATATAGGGATTTCATAGGAGAGAGGGATTGCCAAATAGAAAAAAACTTAAGGTAATCTTGAATATATTATGGAAGAATATATCATATCATGGATTTTCTCAAATAAACTGTGTATTTAATTGACATTATCCCTATCCAGAGAGGTAGGCATTTTCTTAAAAATGGGTATACAATAATTGAATAATAATAATAATAATAATAATTTATTTTTAAGATCACTCCAAGTCAAATATTAAATTGGTGTATGAAACCCCCTTGTTTGTGGGATAATGGACCCCCTTCCTCCAACAATTTGATTGGTAAAATTTAAAAAGATATACATAACCTACTCCTTTAGATTTACCTTAATGAATCTTGTAAATAAGCAGATTCAAAAACCATAAACATAAAGGAGAGAATATATTTCTGGCGAAATAATGTTAGACGTGTTAGAGATGAAGATGCTATGAGAAGAGAACCGAGGTGGGGTGAGTTAAGAGCAGGGAGCGTTGGAATGTAACTGTTACTCCACATTTGTGTTAGAGGACAATGCATACTTTATGGCAGAGTGGACAAGTGGCAAGGTGAAGGGACTTCCACGCATGGAGCATTCGAGTCCAAAACTACAACCCAGATTGGGTGTACATTGTAGCGCCCATAACCAGAGCTGCTGCTTAACTGAGTGCAGTTCGTATGAAAGGCAAACGATCCGTCCGTTCCGAGATGAATATCCAAACAACACTTGTAAATCCAACGATCTAGTGATATGAGACGCTATTGTGTTCGCATCAGTAAGTAAGTCATGTGTTGTTTGTAAATTATGTGTTTATTTTTATGAGATGTGATAAAAAAATTCTAATAACAATTTAATTGGTGATGTTTAGCTGTTCTATGAAATGGTTTTTTTTACAGGGAATTTGACTATATAAATTTACATGAATCACTATTTTTTGTTGTTTAAAATCTATTTTTGAATGATAAAAAAATTCTAATAACAATTTAATTGGTGATGTTTAGCTGTTCTATGAAATGGTTTTTTTTACAGGGAATTTGACTATATAAATTTACATGAATCACTATTTTTTGTTGTTTAAAATCTATTTTTGAATGTAGAAATGGATTCAGCTTGCTGAAAAACGACTATTTCATAGAACATTTAACCTAAGGTTAATCTATAAAAATGGAAAAGTATTAATCGTGGTTGGCACTTTGTAATGAGTTTCATATAACTATTATTGCAAGTTGCACGATTAGAATAGTATTTAATATTTGAAATGTTAGAATAGTATTTAATATTTGAAATGTTGAATATATTGTTTTATCTAAACACTTTAAATATAAGTAGTTTTATGTTTTTGTCTTTTTTAAGTATATTTTTGGGATATATTTAATTTGAATCAAGTTAAATATATTGTTTTATTTAAAACACTTTAAATATAAGTAGTTTTATGTTTTTGTCTTTTTTAGTATGTTTTATCTCAATGAAGTTGAATTCATTTCTATATTAAAAAATATAATTTAAATAACAAAAAACTGTGATTTTATATGATTTTATGATTTTATATGATTTTATATAGTCAAATTCCTATATTTAAAAAACAAGAAAAAATATATTTTGTTTTTATAATTAAGCGTGATATCTATTCATGAGTATGAACTCACAGTCCGTACAAAGTAACCAAATTAATTAGACTCGAGATTCCAAACCAATACTAGCGCCCTGAAGCATTCAGTCTGCATGGAATAATTTGGGATATTCTGGCTGCTTTGTTGGAACTATCGATATAGATAGTAGGATAGTGAGGATGAGTGGGGATTAGTTTCCCTTTGATTATTGTTTCAAATTCAGTAGGTATCTTTATGACGCTTCGACTCTTTTAAGAATCAATAAATCATATATATTAAAATCAATCCATTGCAAGAATCAATAAATCATAGAATATATATATATATATATTTTGCATCATCGCATAAAACCTCTGCCACTTTATGTTGTAGCGAGGTACTTTGTGCAGTTCGGCATTTTGAATTATATCCACGTGGATTTGTGAAGGTCTTGAATACCTCGGACTGTGTCTTGCGTCAGCGTTGGATGCTACGCCAGCTATTCCATAGCAAAACTTCTAGGAAAGCCGGACAATCTTGTAAATTTGCTCTATATAATTTGCCTCTGCCTCTTTTACTGGGAAAGAAAAAAATTTCGAGAGTAGGTATTCTGTGGTCAATCGTGAACGATTAGGGAAAGGAAAGAAAAAACTGCGGTAGCGAGATTGAGATAAGCCTTCAGTTTGTTCTCAACAAATAAAAACAAGGGAACTTGTACTTTTGATTCGATTGACCCACTGCAACTTCATGGATTCTGAGAATAGTACGCCAGTTCAATCTGCAAGCTCAACTCCAGGGGCTCCTCTGTTCGCCTCCATGTACAGGAATACTGTCTCGCATGAGAGCCCGTCGAAACTTGATGGGTGCATCTGTTTTACTGTCAAAATTGATCGGTGCAAATGTTTTCCTCCGGAGGTTTGGAGGAAGGCCGGACCTTTTTTCCAACGCCCTTCTGTAATTCCACTCTGTAGAAAGGTACATTGATGACATTTTTCCTTTGAAAGCTCATAAAGAAATGATTCTGAATGCCGTATATCTGTGTGTGGCTGTATTCACGCTGTAGATTCATCAGAGTGTAAGATTATCCATTTTGCAAGTATGTGCAATAGGAGCTCAAACTTCTCTCCACTGGTTGGAAATTGGCAAGTTTAAAATAGGTGATAGTATTTGGGTTGGTTTGGTTTAAATTAGATAGAAATTTTGAAAGAAGCTTTTTAAATTGGTATATGAGATCTTTTTCTTCAGAGATTTGATTGATAAAATCTACAGAAGTATACATATTCTATTTTTTTTAGATTTGAATTTAAAAAAAAATTAAGAGAAAATACATATTTTTAACTATATATATAATTTCTTCATTTTTATTAATAACAGTCACAGCAGTTATGAGTTTCTGAACCATCATCAATAAGCATATGTAAATAATACAACAGATATTAGATAAGTATCCAATACTGAAACAATATATGTTTTTTAGTCTGGTTTTCAATCAATACTTTGAATCCTAGAAATTTACTAGATTAGGGTCAAATTCTTCCACTCCTTTTTTTAATTTTTAATTTTTTTTAAATTCAAAGATTTTGAGATCAAACTTTCTCCATTATAATATTACTAGATTTCTAAATCCCTTTTCTAACTAGGTATAGTTGAATTTGAAAGGTCCTGATGGCTTTATGTCATCCTTTTCAATTTGTAACAATATAAGAAGATGATTTGAGCTTCCTTACTCTCCAATACTGAAACAATATATGTTTGATAAAACCATCTCTCATATATATATATATATATATAATTTAATAAATGTTCATAGGAGTTCACCATCATCAATAAACATGTAAATAATACAGCATATATTAAATAAGTATCCAATAATACAACAATATATGTCTGATAAGACCGTCTTATTTATATATATATATATATATTCCTTTTCATTATCAATTTAATAAATGTTCATATAATTTAATAAATGTTCAATTTTCACAGGAGTTCATCATCATCAATAGGCATGTAAATAATACAGCATATATTAAATAAATATCTAATAATACAACAATATATGTTTGATAAGACCGTCTCATTCATTCATTCATATATATATGTCCATAGGAGTTCAGGGTAGCATGTAAATAATACAGCATAGGTTAGATAAGTATCCAATAATGCATTTGAAATGAGATAATACATAACTCATTGTATTTATATAATGTATTTTATTTTATTTTTTATATAAGAAATTTATGATGTTTAATTAATATTAATAAATTAATTATATTTAAATAAGTTTATGATGATAATGATGATTAATATCTATTGAGATTAGAATTGGTTTATCAATTTTAAGAAAGGTAAGAGATTACTTAAATTTCTCTACATTTTTATTTATGTGTTTAAAGACATTGAGAGAAGTGTTCTAAGATCATCATAGTTTTATTGACTTGAGAGGTTAGAAATGTCAATATTGTAACAGACATTTTGAAATTGCAATCTAATTTGGGTATAAGTGGGGCACTCTAGGAGAAAATGTTTTTCATCTTCAACCCTCTTAGTCTCACAAAGATGACATATTATTGTGTCCCACAATGTTTTGGGAATTGTCCAACCCCAAGTTTCACTATGTAGCTAGTGGGAGTTGGTTAGTATTTTAGCAAAGTTGATTTTCTTCTTTAGGAGTAAGAGATATTTTTTATCTTCTAGATTAGGGCTTACCACCTCCTTGTAGTATCTTAGCTTCCTTTTATCTTTTAATTATTTATTACACGGTAGCTTCTCTTTAAATTTAGATGTAATAATTTTTTGAATATTATCGATATTATGTTGAATGACATCTTCTTGTATTCCCCAATGATTTAGCAAAGAATTGGCATCTCGATTCCACCCTTGCTTGAGTACCTGGTGGTTTTGGTTGAAGTTTGAAGCAATTTTGGGGTGGTTTTGATGAGTTTGAAGCAATTTTGGAGAGCCTCTTGTCATCCATGTTGTTGATCTTGTTCTTGTACATTAAGTACATAATCATGGTTATGCATTCAATGGGGGAAAGGATGGATTCTATGAGGAGGATAGGATAGGGTGTATTTCCTTTAATTTTGAGATTACAAGTTATAAAATTATTTTGCATCTACTCTATCTTGTTTCTCCAGGATTCTCTATAGATGTGGCATCCCCAAACTTCACATCTCCACAAGATAACAAGAGTGGGAAGAGTATATCAAAGATGATTTTTTTCTTGTCCCAGAGCCAAAGGTGTGTTGATGTACACTTGTTTTCAAGTCCATAATAAGGTTTCCACCCTCCACTTATCATTTTATCAACACTATAGTTCCAATTGAGCATGTGATGAATAACTATTCCAAGAAATTTGTATTAAAGCACTTCCTCCAAGCTATTGTTGTCATAAAAAAAGTGTCATAGGAGATCTTTTTGGATTTGATTATCATAAACTTTGTTTTGTCAATATTCATAGTCATATTTGAATGTTTTTTTTTTGTTTACTAGGGTATCTATGACATGTGGGATTATCCTATGGATAAGAAATCGAGACTAGCCTATGGCTGAGAAACGACCATCGAAGGGCATCCAAGCCCTCAAAATTCCCCAGGAAACCAATCCTTATCATGGCTATATTTTTGGGTGTCTGCTCCCAATAGTGGTGGTTTTCAAACCTAGGTATCCAGGAATAACAAGGCCAATCTAAACTAATCACTCTATCATAATTTAACTTGAATATGAAAGACAAAATTATACAATCAAAAGTGGAAAAAAAAAATTGTATAATATAATCTATTTTTAAGAAGTGTGTAATATAATTTCATTTATAAAATGAATTTTTTTTAATTGTAATATTAAAAAGTATAACGTAACTTAGACTTATATATACTCAAAAGTATATAATGTGATCTCAATTATTCAAAAATAGTTTTTTCTTCTTAGAAAATTTCTAGAAAGAACTATGTGTCAGGTTTTGAAACGTCCGGCGTTTTGAGTAGACACTCCACCCATCATCAGGGACATAAAAATTTCTTAAGGTGGAAAAGAGTATGTTGAGGTTTGTCTTTATAAGTTAAGCTAGGAAGGTGGTTGTTGTCTCTCTTCCACCTTCTTCACCTTTAATAGGGTTTGTTATGAACAAATCGAATGCACAGTCATGGGGTCATCCTTGTTTCAAATCCTTATCCCTTAGTACCTTTCATCTCAAACCGAAATGTTGGTTTAGATTTGTAGACGACACGTTTGTCATATGGCCTCATGGGGAGAAAAACTTGATCTCCTTTTTCAACCATCTCAATAGCTTATCCCCTCACATAAAATTCACCATGGAGATCCAAAAAGACAACTCCCTCCCCTTCTTAGATGTTCTCATTTCTCACCTTTCTGATGGCTCCCTTTCCCACCAAGTGTATAGGAAGAAAACTCACACCGAAAGGTACCTCAATGTCAATTCCCACCATCATCTTGCTCAAAAACCCATCGTCCTAAAAACCTTAGCCACTCGTGCCCTCTGTATTTCTACCCCTCAATTTCTTGCTAAAGAGAAGGCCCACCTAACCAACACTCTTTTATCCAATGGCTACTCTCTCACTCAAATTAATCAAGCTTTCTGCTCTACCAGCAACCCTAACCCTAAACACAAAATCACTTCCTCAGCTCTACCTCATGCTCTCATTTCTCTTCCCTATATCCAAGGTATCACCGATCGGATCTCGAAACTTTTAGGTAAAAATAATATTAAAACCGTATTCAAACCCTTCAACACCCTTAAACAACTTTTCAGGTCTTCTAAACATAAAACCGACCCCATGCTTGGCCTAGGTGTTTACCAAATTCCTTGCTCTTCCAGGAAATCTTACATAGGCCAAACTAGCAGAACCTTCAAATCCTGAATAAAAGAACATATAGCAAACACCACCTACAACCAGGTTTCCAAATCATCTATTGCAGAACATTCTTTTAACTCCAAACACCTCATATTTTCTTTGACCAAACCAAAATTTTAGCCTCTACCCCGCATTATTCCTCCTGACTCATTTGTGAAACCCCCATAGAAATCGAGAAACACCCTAACAACTTCAATCGCAAAGACGGCTATAAGTTGAGTCATTCTTGGAAACCTACTATTCACCACCTCGACCATTCTTCTTTATCCCTCTAAATCATTTCTGATATTTCAACTTACATGATTACCTTATTATTTTTCGATTTTGATATTACCTTATTCTTCCTTTTCTAACCCTAACCTCTTTTTAATTCCTTAATTTTTCTCTTACCTTAACGTCTTCTTCAACCCTTTATTCTTCATTTTTCTAACATTTTTCCTTTCATTTTTATTTTTTCATCAACTTCCTTTTCTAACCTTAACCTCTTTTTAATTCTTTAATATGTCTCCTACCTCTCATTATCCCACGTTAATGTCTTTCTCAATCCTTTTTTATTATCGTTATTATTTGACCTTAATGTATTATTAACTATTTCTCCTAAGATCACTATTATTAGTAGTAGTAGTATTAGTATTATATTGTTTACCTAACATTATTATTATCATCACTATTATTATTATTATTACTTACTTAACATTGAGTGAGCCTAATGATTAAGAACATTGGTTTCCTCATAAGAAGTCACATTTTCAAATCCAGAGAAAATAGATTATCTATACCTTTACTATCTTCTTGATTTTGTTCATTTATTTTAAACTAATTCTTGAATATTTTTTCCCACTTTTAATTTTAAGTATAAATATGAAGTTTAAAACCTAATACACAAAAATTTCTAAACATTATGACGAAAAGTCATTTTTTTTTAATTGTATTACTATAATAAATATATAATGTAAACTCTCTCAGTGCACTAAAAAATTACAAGATTTTTCTAAAGCAAAACATTACAAATTTTCTTATTTCTTAAATTATTTGATTTCATTTTACAAAAATCCTATTAGTTATGGAAATGAACCGGTAGTTTTTTAAATTATTTGATTTCATTTTACACTATTGGTTATGGAAATTAACTCGTAGAATGGAGGGCTGGTCAAAAATGCAAAGATTGGTTAGGGAAGTGAACCCGTGAATGGACCTAAAATTAATGGACAGCTAGTCATAAAAATAGATTTTGTTTTGAGTGTAATATTATAAAATTAACTCTTCTATATAAATTTAAAATATTTAAATTTATATTTATTTGATATTTAATAAAAATTAAAATAAATTTATAATTATTTTTAAAATATTTATATTTTTATTAAATTTATTAGATATTTGATAAAATTAAAATAAATTTATATTAGTTTGTAATAATTTTTAATAGAATGAGTTTAGATTCATCTTAATCCTGGATCTATCAAGCATTTAGAGGAATATTTGAGGAAAGGTTAAAAGTTTGCACATTTAGAGATTCTATCTCTATAAAGTCTTGATAAATAAAAGGTTAAGATGGATCTC
>CBVK0101536811.1:0-16789 GCA_900067695.1 Picea abies | reverse complement strand
CCACCGAGATCACCACTCTTTCCCTACACGACGCTCTTCCGATCTCACGTTGTTCATCAGTTGGTCGGAGTATGAGAAAAGTCACCTTTTCAAGTGATATCTTGATTTGACTATTAGAAAAACTGTTAGAAGAGAACGCCATGTGGCGAATTTTGTTTACTTATATACACTTAGCCGTTATTTTCAGTTGAATTTTATGGTATAAATCAGAGAATCAACCAATTAGTTAAGGGTCCATGGTTGTTGCAAGAAACTCTCATTTTTGTTTTGTTAAGAACTATTTCCGAGCTACCTTTAATAAAGATGTCCTTATGGACCAAAGACAAGTTATATTTTCATCAAATGCATGTGTGATTGGACATGGAGAAGAACTATTTCCTATCTCATGTCATGAATGGATGTTGTAATGAGTAATATCTATTGAATCTATTGTTAATTTATCTGATGCAATGTTTTACAACTCTTTTCTTTAATGGTGAAGAATCGGTGTGTTATCATGTGATGAATGATTAGTGTAGGTGAATTATTTTGCTTGCCATTATCTTATCACATATGTGTTTTCTTTTTGATAATTAGTATCTAATACACTAATTGGATGCTTACGCATTTAACGTATTAGTACTAGGCCTGTGATATACAATTGTCGTCTGCATGCTTGAGTAGTGGGTTATCCCAAGCTCAACCTCTTCTCCAGTATTGTAGAACCTTTTCCCATTTTTTTTCCAAGTTGGTTCATATTGGCTTACAATCATATATTGGTCCCACCTAAGAGAAAATACAAAAAAGAGAAAGTCCAAACTGAAGGAGACACCTTTGCAAGAAAACATAAATCCCATTGATTAATTGACCAGATTACAATATTTGGAGAGCCATTCCACCATTAAATGCTATAGAGTCTAATTGGGCCTCAGTGGAAGGGTCGGTTCCTGTTGTTGAATTAAATGTATTTAGGACCTATCAACAAGTTTGATTTGTTGAATCCTGGATATAGCAACACTTCAACATAAAAACCTCTTGTCTCTAGTCCTCTTATTATCATTTTGGCCCTTCAACATTTGTAGCCCTATTTGACCCCATTTTCCCTAATAAAGCATTGATCTAAGACCTCCATTGTTTGAGTACCTTGGTCACAAATTCAAATAGCCAAATACTTTGAACAACTACTTAACCTTATAACCCTAGTGTAGACTAGCATCTACTAAACCTATTGCTTCCATAGTTTATTTATGCTATACTTACACCATTGCAACATTTGTATCTTTACAAGCAATTGAATGATTAGTTAAGATGTTGTTTCTTAATGTTGATATTGCTACATTGATTGCCATTAACATTTAATATGAAGTGATATATTATAATCATTTATAATTTACATCATTGATTTACTTCATCTGTATCATTGTCAATTGCTTTATATCAGATGTCCATAATTATACGAAGTACTAACCAGCAAGTGAGCTTACATATGTATAGTTTCTTTGTTTCTTTGTCTCAGGAAGGTACACTCTTTGGTTATTACTTATCTTTATTCGTTGATTAGATGGGACTATCTGATCGGTGGTGACTTATGAGGGGGAAATTATCACTTATAATTTAAGCCTTTTTCCTTCTCAAAACGCCAGGTCACCAGGGATGTGTCCTCTGGGCTTTACCTCCCTAAACAAAAAGAGCCTTCCCATTGAGGTGACAGTGGTGGGATTGGTTCAGTTATGCCAGTTTGACCTCCTTTCATCCGTCTATTATTTTAACTAAAAAATATGCAGTAACATTTTGGCACTATTGTCAGGGAACAATGAGCCAATTCTCCTCAAGATGACACTTTTTGGTAAGCCCTGCCTCTATAGTCTCTATCTTACAAGATTACGTGGTGACTCCACTTAGGGTGTTTTCCCTTATCTTTTGATAGTTTCAAGAAAATTATCTCGCGACTCCACTGATGATGAAGCCAAATATGACTTCACAATGGGATCCATGAAACTACAAGCCTTTATACATGAGTAAAATCCTAGGATACGCTAGACAAATACACACGAAGTATGAAAAATGGATCCCTAGATTCACTGGCATTGATGGAGAAAGATTGTTACAGGAGAATCCCCCTATGGACAAGTGGATTCCCTCTTCAATGCTAGACCCCTAACTCTAAGACATAAAGTGCTATTATGGACACTGAAATTCCTTTATCATAAAGCTAAACTATCAAAGAAGAAGAGGGAAGAAAGGAAAGTACCTTTTTACTGATGTTTGTCCTTGTTCACTCTAGGCTGATCTTGATCTCCAAGTTCAGTTGAAGGTCCTATGGTACGATGAAAAACAACAACAATACTTCCTAATATACTATGATTATCTTTATAATGAATCTATGAAAGAAACAAGTTCATATACACAAACTTTAAAGGAAATAGGCCAAGCACGAATTTATATTAATGAGAGCAAATTGTTGCTTGCAACCATGGATGTAGTGCAACGGCTTCACCAATCTCCCTTTGTCCAGACCCTTGCTCAAATAATCCACACATAGAATGTTGATGCTTCAATGATATCTCCCTTATGATATCATAAGTTAGATGTTTTACAGTTTCTCCCAATCTCTATCTTTGTAATGTATGTTGCCTATGAGATCATAGATTTCATACCTCCAATATTTTCATGTATCTCTCAGCATGAGAAGTCCTCCTTATATAAGCTTGGAGAGGCCCAATCACTTGAGAGATCTTTGGGATAAGTTGAGGATTCTTCTCCCTCAGTTGAGGATCTTCCCTAAGATCATGCCTTGAACTCATATTCAAATCCAACCAACTTCAAAGATTGCTTTTCTTTATCTCAACAAACCAAAATTCACTCAAGAAGGGTAGTGCTCCCCCAAAAGGGTGCATAGATCATTTCAATACTCCCCCAAAGAAGGTTAGGGAGCATTTGTAATGTCCCCACTTTGGGACATCATCACAGTGTAGAGATTTATGATGACTAGAGTAGCCACATGGATGTTATAGCAAGCACAGTGGTATTTGAGAGGCATTGTGGGGTCCATATTGCATTGAGGATCATATTCCATCATTATGAGCCATTCCGCATAGGTTGTCTTTGGTTTCGTTGCATTCCGACGATTTCCATGATTTTGACTATTTTGAGCTATAAATCAATGGAATTCACTGAAGAGGTCATTTTGGGCACAATACTTGGAGGAACCTATCAATGTAATAGCTCATTTTAATCGGGAGGAGAAACACTATCGGATGGGATGGCCAGAAGTGACTTTCAGTGGCCAGGGAAGCTAAAAGGAGAGATAAGGAGCTTTTTAATTAATTAATTAAATATTAATAAAATGAAATTCACTTTGGAGGGACAAGGTGAGACAAAAGTATAAATGAAAGGCAAGGGCCTCTTCTCATTCATTCATGTATGATTATCTTTTGATTTCTGGCTTCTAGCTAGTGAGCCCAACATTGGGGGTTTTGAGGGTTTTGACTTAACAAACCCTAGAGGATGATTTAGTGGTGAAACATTCAACCTAGATTGTCCCAAGCTTGGTCTCAGAGTTTCAATACGCTCCCACACCATTCTAGCTCCATATCTACTTAGTTGCAGGAGGAGTCCACATCAATTACTTGTGCAGATAGAGAGAGGGTGCACCAGTTGAGGGTTTCCAGCAAGGGGGGCGCACCATCCATTGAGGGAAGTTCATTGTAGGTGATTGGCAGGGATTTTGGAGATTCTATAACCTAGTTTCTTCTTGTGGGGTATTCACCATCATTCCTAGTGCTTTCTGAGAGAGTTTTATGGCTCGAATTATTTCTTAGAGTAGTGGGACGAATTGAAGAGAAGGAGGGTGTTTCTGAGATTCAGATATAGTCAGTTTGGAGGAGTTACACTTTAGATATGACCCTGAGACTTCACCTAGGGACTTTTAGTGTCCCGATCTATATTTCTGGAGAGTTTCAGAGAATTTGGAGGCTTTCTTCAGTAGGGCTGAATTATCTAGGGCTTCAGTTATCTAGTGGGACGCACCATTCAGTGGAGGAGCTTCAGATATACAGGGTTTGAGAGTGGATTTGGAGATTTGGACACCTGGTTTGTCCTTACAGTTGGCTGATCTATCAGTTGGCATCTTTCTTGGGGTGATTGGACATATTTGACAGCAGGGCCAACATATTGAGGAGCTTCAACACTATAGCAGGGCGTGGCATCTTCCAGCTTGAGGGGTTTGGCACTTGGCATTGGTCTTCATATCATATCCAACCTTTGGAGGATTATTTTGTATTGTTGGGAGAATTTTTTAGCATCTCTATCGTCTATCTTCTTGGCCATCTATTGAGCATTCTAGATCGACATCTTCATTGTAGCAGGTTTCTCTATTTTATGAATAAAGCAGTTTGAGATGTTTTGGCTTATCTATCATATTGCATATGGTTGAGGTATGTTCCATGGTTGTCTCTTCTTGTCATTTTCTGTATACACACATATAAACAGATCATTAAACCCTAAGTCTGAAATCAAGAGGCCATTCAACAAGTAAACACAAGTAAACAAATAGATCAACAAACTGTTTGATGGAATACCACAACCAGAAAAAGTTTCAAAAAGACACCAAAACTATGATGATCCTTGCATAATGGATTGGAATCATTACAATGGTATCAGAGCTTAGATTCCTGCCAGCCAGTGGGTATTATCACATACATACAGAGAGATGGATAGGATGTGCCTTGAGATATCATGTTTGGAGATCATGTATCATGACCTTAGCAAGGAAACTAAAGTTATAATAACCTTCCCACAATATGCAGCCTATAGAAATCCCCATTGGAGAAAATGGGATATTTTAGAGGGGATTATCATGGCAGATAGAAAGAGAAAAGAAGCATCTAGATGGTGGGAAGAACAGAGGAACCCCACACCCAGTAGGAGCACACAACCTTGCCACTATTGCAAGGGGCCATGGGAACCTGATCATAGGTGTAGGGATCAAAAGCACACTATTGAGGCACACTACGATAGGGAGGATGAGGTGTGTGTGGATGGAGAAATAGAGGTTGATTCAGAGTAGTCGAATGATAACAGTGACTCTGGCACAGAGGCTAGTGATAATGACTCTATGTTAGAGGATAGTGATGATGACTCTTGCACAGAGGCTACTGATGCTTGCATGCTTGAGGAGGATGATGACCCTTGTTTAGAGGATAGGCAACTGGATGGACAAGACGATAGAAATAGTGTCTCATCAAACATGTCACATACCATTGATGAGCTTATGCCTCAGCAGAGTAGTGACACTAGTGAGGAGTCACAATTGTTAGCACCTAGAGATGATGAGCTTCCTATGGGGGCCGTGACACATCTGTCACCTGTTCAGACACCCATGATAGCCACATCACATGAGGATATCAGTGGTACGTCAGGTATGATGGATGAACCTAGTGTGAGGGATGCACACCATGGATAGGTAGACCCACAAATCCAGGAGGAGGTACAGAACGTACAAGTAGTTGACCTCACACATACAAGTCATATAGAGGAGATGGAGTCACAGCTATTGGAGACTCCATTGGTTGATTAGATTGCAGAGGCTGACAGGTGGATCGAGCACTTACTTCCAAGATCAGATTGCATTGATGAGGATGCACTCTTTAGTATTCAAGATGACCATAGCATGTGTCTAGACACAACTATATGGGATCTAGGCGCAGATGACAGTAGCAGGTTGAATGCACAGGAGGACACAAATGCTCATACAGGATACAGTGTGAGTCAGGGGGAGATGGCATATAGTGATGGGATGCAGTGGCATATAGGAGTACCTAGCAACATAGTAGACAGTGGACAGTTCAACACATCATCTTGTGTAGAGGGTGTTTATGGGAATTCTAGAGTTGGCACTAGTAGGATTGACACTAGAAGTGAGGGGTCTGAGATGACACCTTAGTATGACCATGATCAGGAGTCACACCACTTAGCAACACAGTTGAGAGTTAGTGAGGCTATGATCAGGGCAGACACTAGACATATTGATGACATGCATGTAGTGATGGTAGATTACTGTTGGAGAGCATCAGTGGCACAGGTTAGCTCAGATGGAGGATTTTCCATGGAATATTTTCACACTCTCTAGGAGAGAGTATCTGTGATGACGAATGACTACTAGCAGTTGTTAACAGACATGGATTATCTACTGAGGGTTGGTGAGATGTATCATGAGGCTCTGAGGGAGCAAGATTTGGAGATGGACCGACTCACTGAGGAGTTGGAGAGCACTCGAGGACTCTTGAGAGGCACACAGACCATCCTTCAAGAATTAGAGTCTAGGGTAGATGAGACTCATGAGGAGATTCGTTAGAGATCCACTTCATTTTTCTTAGTGGACACTCAGATGTATCAATCAGTGACATTGATAGAGGATGTTGATGATCTATCAGAGGAGCACTAGTTGATGGGGGGCACTTCCATTTGTGTCTTGGGAGTGGTTGATCTCCATATAGAGATTGATCCATCCATACGCCCAAGATTTATGATGTAGCATGAGTTTGCGGGAGATGACAGGAGTATTCCAGAGCATACAATGATGAGTGATAGCTCACAGAGACATGCTAAGATGTATGGGGGGATTCAGAGAGGTGTACTACCTGGCAGAGAGGAGACACACTTAGGGGGGCATGCAGATGCCACTCCTTTGCAACAACATATGGTTATGATATCTCACCTTCACCATTTCAGCAGTTGCATGGGTGATGGGATATGGAGAGTGGTTTACCAGTAGTTGGAGGAGTTACTTCCGGGTGTACTAGATGGTTGGGATTCGGTGATGACCACAGGAGAGAATCTATCATGGATACTGATGGACGAGCTTCTGGTTGAATCCTTGAGATTGACCAAATCATGTGACACCTTCCAGTCCTACAGTCAGCTGCAGATATGTCTATTATCCTTTTCTGACATGTTTTTCATTGACAACAGCATGAGGAGGATAACAAATGAGTACATAGGGCTTCTGACAGTGATTAGTCTCACACAGTAGTTAGAGGAGATTGGAATTGATAAACTTCAAAGTTTTCCATGGGACCCAAAAGTCTGTTTTGTTGGCATGATGTTCATGTTGACCCAGGTTGCACCAGAGAGCCACACACTCCACCTTGGTTTGGTTTGGAGTGGGTCTGCAGGTACTTTTCCTATGGGGTGAGACCTTTCCTTCCACTTGATCATCATGATAGGACATGGAGATGTTTGGACAAGTACTTCTTCTACAGAGATGCCTTTACAGATACAGTTTTTGGACATCAGGTCTGGTGGTCACATGTATTTTATCTTGAAGATCCAGAAGAGGAGGATCCATTATGTATGCAGGGGATAGATAGTCATGGTAAGAGTAGTGCAGGGCCAGCATGGTGATCTTCGACAGAGGTTAGCATGGGACCCAGAGATTGCAGGGTTGATCATTTCACAGATCCACAGGAGAGAGTGGACCATTGCAGGGAAAAGTTATTCTAACTTTCCATTGAGATTTAGTGTTGAGAAGAGCGCATCGCTTGTAGGTGTCTCACGAAGGTCTTGCAGTACCTCATTCTGGCATCAACATGTGCAGTTGATGGAGGTCGTGTTGATATTAGTAAATATTTGGAGGATGGACTCATTCCGAAATAAGTCCATGTGTCATGTGCAGGAGATTCACAGGGTTTATATCTTTTAGGACTATGCTTCACAGAGTATTGCAGTTCATTTCCTGATATGGGATCCAGGGGGTGGAGTGTATTATTGTTCGTCTTTGGATGGGTTCAACTATGTATCCCACAGGTGGACATGGGATATTGGTATTTTATTTGAGATGAATTGGTTATTTCTTAAGGACAAGCAATTTTCTAGCAGGGAGGACTGTAATGTCCCCACTTTGGGACATCATCACAGTGCAGAGATTTATGATGACCAGAGTAGACAGAAGGATATTATAGTGAGTACAGGGGTATTTGAGAGGCATTGTGGGGTCCATATTGCATTGATGATCATATTCCATCATTATGAGCCATTCTGCACAGGTTGGATTTAGTTTCGTTGCATTCTGACGATTTCCATGATTTTGACTATTTTGAGCTATAAGTCAATGGAATTTACTAAAGAGGTCATTTTGGGAACATTACTTGGAGGAACCTCTTAGTGTAATAGCTCATTGCAATCGAGAGGAGAAACACTACAGGATGGGATGTCCAGAAGTGACTTTTAGTGGCCAGGGAAGCCACAAGGAGAGATAAGGAGATTTTCAAAGGTAAAAAGGTAAATTAGTTAATTAAAGTGATTTAATTAATTAATTAAATATTAATAAAATAAAAGTCACTTTGGAGGGACAAGGTGAGCCAAAAGTATAAAGGAAAGGCAAGGGCCTCTTCTCATTCATTCATGTATGATTATCTTTTGATTTATATCTTCTAGCTAGTTAGCCCAACATTGGGGGTTTTGAGGGTTTTGACTTAACAAACCCTAGAGGACGATTCGGTGGTGAAAGATTCCACCTAGCTTGTCCCAATCTTGGTCTCGAAGCTGCAATATGCTCCCACACCATTATAGTTCAAGATCTACTTAGTTGTAGGAGGATTCCACATCAGTTACTTGTGCAGATAGAGAGAGGGTGCACCAGTTGAGGGTTTCCAGCAAGGGGGGCGCACCATCCATTGAGGGAAGTTCATTGCAGGTGATTGGCAGGGCTTTTGGAGATTCTATAACCTGCAGTTTTCTTGCAGGGTCTTCACCATCATTCCTAGTGCTTTCTGAGAGAGTTTTATGGCTCAGATTATTTCTTAGAGTAGTGGGATGAATTGAAGAGAAGGAGGGCATTTCTGAGATTCAGATATAATCAGTTTGGAGGAGTTACACTTCATATCTGACCCTGAGATTTCACCTAGGGACTTGTAGTGTCCCAATCTATATTTCTGGAGAGTTTCAGAGCATTTGGAGGCCTCCTTCAGTAGGGATGAATTATCTAAGGCTTCAGTCATCCAGTGGGGCACACCATTCGGTGGAGGAGTTTCAGATCTATAGGATTTGAGAGTGGATTTGGAGAATTGGACACCTGGGTTGTCCTTATAGTTGGCAATTATATCAATTGTCATCTTTCATGGGGTGATTGGACATATTTGACAGCAGGGCCGAAATATTGAGGAGCTTCAGCACTGTAGTAGGGTGTGGCATCTTCTAGCTTGAGGGGTTTGGCACTTGGCATTGGTCTTCATCTCATATACAACCTTTGGAGGCTTATTTTGTATTGTTGGGATCATTTTGTAGCAACTCTATTGTCTACCTTCTTGGCCATCTGTTGAGCATTCCAGATCGACATCTTCATTGTAGCAGGTTTCTCTATTTTATGAATAAAGCAGTTTGAGATGTTTTGGCTTGTCTATCATATTGCATATGGTTGAGGTATGTTCCATGGTTGTCTCTTCTTGTTATTTTTTGTATACACACATATAAACACATCAGTAAACCCTAAGCATGAAATCAAGAGGCCATTCATCAAGTAAACACAAGTAAACCAATAGAGCAACAAACTATTTGACAGAATACCACAACCAAAAAAAGTTTCAAAAAGACACCAAAACCGTGATGATCCTTGCATAATCGCTTGGGATAATTACAACATCGGCACACCCTGACAGTGGGTAGGGGAGCGCTGCCTTCTAAAAATCCTTTTTAAGTAGTTTTTTCAGTGGAAAAATGCTTGTACTCCTTGTCAAGTGATTTCTCCTCTTCAAAACTAGTCTTTGAGGTGTCTTAAGTGTCGTTATGATGTCGTTAGAGGAACGACATAGGCAAGATGGTAGTATGATGTTTGTGACACTTGTGTTTAATATGTGACACTTGTGGACAAGATGTGACACTTACAACACTTGTAATGACGACACTTGCAACACTATTGAAGTGAGTAATTTTGATGTGTAACAGATTCCCCCCCAAAGTGCGAAGTCAGAAGATGATGATGACTGAAGTACGTTGTAGAATTTTTAGAGTAAGGGTATGGATGCAGAGAGGCTAGAAAAAGATGCACACAACCATAAAACAAATATTATGACATGTTTCAAACCCAAGGCAAGCATACCTATACTTGAGTGAAAAATACTTTTTAGGTATCGCCGCCATCAAATACACTACGGATCCATAATCATATTGACTGAAGAGTATAGCCACCAAACATACAATGTGGATCTATAATTCCATGACATGAACTGATCGTATCCATGAAAAACACATTGTGGATCTATGAGATGACAATACATAGTCACATACCAATACAAAGTGGATCTATGTGACAGTATATATGTCAATATTCAAGAGAAAATCCATCGCAACTTGGTTAAAGCATATATCGGAGTGAATGACTCAACCCAAGGTCTTATTACCAATCTCGATGTAGTACAAATCTAACCATGTGAATAGATGTCCTGATGTTGAACATGGAATAAACCACTTGATTACCGGTCAATGATGTAAATTGTTAACAAGTGATGCAGGAGCATCGCTCACTCATCAAGCGAGCTAGCGCATCAAGTAGAAAAGACAGCTAGACAACACCTATACCAATTTTGAAATGCTTTGGAAGTTGTTGCGCCACTCTTTTAATGAAGGCATTCATAAAAAAGCACCCTTGTATTGTAAATGGACCTTGAGCCTTTAAGCTCACGTCCTTAGGTAGCTGAGGCATTTAATAGTTTTAATGCTATTAGATAGGAATTTAATTGTAGATTTTATAGTTGTAAAATTTGAGAGGGAAAACGGAATATAGGCACCCTCCTTTGTACATTGTATTAGGATCAAGCATTCTGAAAAGAAGAGCAGAGCAGAGAAATTTGTGGAGAACACCCATGTATAGATTGAATTAATAGAAGAAGGACTTTGATTCAATTCCATGGTTTGTGTCCTTTCTCTGTGTTGATATTATGATCAGGAATGTTTGTTTTCCTTTTGTATGCATTTGCTTTTGAATATGTTGTGCATGAGATTTCAGGGTTTAAACTGAAGTCTGAGGGAAGAGGATTAGTTTCAATTGTTTCTCTGTCTGAGCAAGGAGATTCCTGCATAGAGTGCAGTTGAATTCATCCACATAGAGTGCATTGATGAGGCTCAATAGTTAAACTCTTATTCTCGATTGCCCATAAGTTGAGTTGAGTTCTTAGAGCCGTGCAGGAGAAGTGCATGTGGAATTGGGAGTCTCAGTGGTGAGTCTGAGAAAAGGAAGATAGGACTGTTGTTGCAAGGAGTGCACAGAATCTGGATGAGTTCAACACTTGAGAGTTGTTGAGGTTGAGTGCAAGTAGTGTGCGCAAAGTCTCTGGAAGAGTTGGAGTTGACGAGATCGGACGGGAGAGTTCCTTTGTGATCCTTGGGAAGAGGGAACTTTGCAAAGGCTCGAACAGGATGGAGTTTTAGGAGCAGGAGAATCAACGGCTAGGCTAAGCCGAGGAGAATCGCGAAGTCCCACCGATCGTCAGACATCAGTGAAGTTGTGAAGGATTTAATCCTAAGGCGCAGGAAGGGGCTAAGGCTTATCGGGATTCGGCATATCAGGGTTTTCATAGACAAGAGTACCATACTCTTTGAAATCGTGATTAGCGATTCCCCGATATAATTGGAGCCGTTGATTGTGAGGATGTGTGTCGAGAGATCCCAGTATCTTGGGGATCAGAGAATCAGCGTTCTCGACGACAAGGAAAGATTGCCTCTCGGATTCACGATCCGCCAAATATCAAAGGTGACGTGGCAGCGTGGGACCACAAGTACGAGTGGAGTCCAGGTGGCATTGTACCGGAAGATTGGCACCTCGGGGCTCGGAGTTTGGAAAGTCAGATTTTTGAAATCGCAAGTAGCAATATCCCGACAGGGGGATATCCGAGGATAAAAGGGGAGAAAGTCAGTGATTGACCATATTGGGCTTCGGAAATTTGTGAGGCTAAGGCATGCGCACATAGAATTCACAATATCGCAAATTCCGATTCCCCAATTTGTAAGGGAGATCAGTAAGGAGTAAACTCTGGGTAGAAAATTCCCAAGAGGCAATTAGAGGAGCATTCACGCTCTTTGGGCCAAAGTTAGAGAAGGTCCTGGTGGAGGCAGTTGGATCGTGAGGGTCACACTTCTACATCAAGTGGTATCAGAGCGAGGTTATCTTTTCTTTCTGGAGTAGAGAAGGAGAAAATATTTCGCCATGCTGCCGAGAAGAGGTAGAAAATCACCCAATCCAGAGAGGGAGAGGGAATTGTCTAGGGAAAGAGAAATGTCCAGGGAAAGAAGCAGTCATGGATAGAATGTAGAAATAGAGAGGGAAATACGAAATCTTCGTGCTAGAATGGAATGTATGGAAGCAGCGCAGAGGCCCACAACAAATACAGGAGATATGAGTGACTCCAAAGGTGAAGCTGAAGATGTACCACAAGGTGGAGTTGCAGCAGAAGATGCAGCCAATGAGCGATTAATCAAAGCTATCGCCAAGATGAGTGCGAAGGTGAGGATGGACATTCCAGCTTACGAGGGAAGCCTGGATGCAGAAGAGTTGTTGGATTGGATCAGGGCTCTTGACACCTACTTCGATTATGAAGATATCGAAGAGGATAAGAAGGTAAGACATGCTGTTACCAAGTTGAAGGGACATGCTGCCTTATGGTGGGATGAGCTACAGGTAGACAGACATTCAAAAGGTAAACAAAAGATTAAGAGCTGGGATAGGATGATCACGAAGATGAAAGTGAAGTTCATCCTGAGGGATTACCAGATCACACTGTTCAGGTGAATCAAAAACCTGAGGCAGAAGTTGATGACAGTGAAGGAATACATAGAGGAATTCTACAGGCTCAGCATATAGAGCAGGGTGGCAGATACGCTGACGCAAACACTTTTCCTCATACCAGAGGTAGAGGACGAGGCAGAGGAGGAATCATCACATGTTTTACATGTGGGAAGGATGGACATAAAGCCGTTGACTGTCCAGACAGGAAAATGGACAGAGGTGAAGCTCACATCATTGAAGCGCAGAAGCGTGATGCTGAGAACAAAGATGCAGACATCGATAGATTTCTAGGAATGCATAAAATCCTTTTGACACCTGAGAAAGAGGTGGAAATCTCAGTGCAGAGGAGCAGACTATTCAGAACAGCTTGCACAACCAAGGGCTGGAAATGAAAAGTCATTGTGGACAGCGAGAGCACCGACAATCTCATTTCATCCGAGATGGTGGAAAAGATGGAGCTGGAAACAACTAAGAACTCGAGTCCATATAAAGTCTCGTGGCTACAAAAAGGACACCGGGTAAGTGTTACAAAACAATGCTTAGTTAAATTCAAAATAGGGAATTACAATGATGAGATTCTGTGTGATGTCATTCCCATGGATGTATGTCATGTATTATTGGGTAGACCATGGTAGTATGACCGAAATGTTGTTCATGATGGGAGAATGAACACATATACCTTGGAAAAGGATGGGAGAATCCATAAATTGCTTCCGATAAAAGATAAAGAAGTGAAGCCGGAAGTAAACAGCACAATACTTCTCATGAGCGGGAAGGAGCTTCTCACAGAGATGGAGAAGAAGGAAGATCCACAATTCTTTATGGTCAGGAAACCGAGAATTGTCCTGACTAGCACAAGAGTGGATGACTTGCCAGAAGAGATTCAGGAACTGTTGGGAGGGTTCGCTGATATCATCATGGATGAACTACCTCGTTCATTGCCACCGATGAGGAGTGTGAGTCACCATATAGACCTCATACCTGGAGCAAGCTTTCCGAATAAGGCAGTGTACAGGTTAACACATCAGGAGAACGAGGAGGTCAAAAGGCAGGTACAGGATCTATTGGACAAAGGACTGGTCCGAGAGAGTCTGAGTCCATGTTCTGTTCCGATAGTGCTAAGTCCGAAGAAGGATGGAGGATGGAGAATGTGTACAGACTCTAGAGCGATAAAAAAAATAACCATCAGATACTGATTTCCACTGCCGAGAATGGATGATCTGATGGATTGCCTGAGTGGGGAAAATTATTTTTCGAAGATTGATCTCAAGAGTGGATATCACCAGATTCGCATGAGAGAGGGTGATGAATGGAAGACAACATTCAAGACGAACGAAGGTTTGTATGAATGGCTGGTCATGCCATTTGGTTTGACAAACGTGCCGAGCACATTCATGAGGCTGATGAATGAAGTCCTGAGGGAATTCATTGGCAAATTTGTGGTCGTGTATCTGGATGATATACTGATTTTTAGTAAGAACAAGGATGAACACTTGAAACATTTGGCCATTGTGATGAGGAAGCTACAGCAGGAGAAGCTGCTGATCAATTTGAAGAAGTGCTCGTTTTTGCAGACAGAGCTCATGTATCTGGGTTTTGTTATTTCAGCGAATGAGTTGAAAATGGATCCTGAGAAAGTGGAAGTGATAAGGAATTGGCCATCGCTGAGAAATGTTTTCAAGGTGAGGAGTTTCCATGGACTGGCTAGTTTCTACAGAAAATTCATTCAGAATTTTAGTGGGATTAGCGCAGCAATGATGGACACAGTGAAGAAGCGGCATAAAGTTTTTCATTGGACAGTCGAGGCTAAAAGGAGCTTCAATTTGTTGAAGCGGAAGATTACAGAGCAACCAATTCTGGTGTTGCCTGACTTTTAGAAGACATTTCAGGTGAAATGTGATGCCAGTGGGTATGCTATTGGAGGGGTCTTGAGCCAAGATGATAGGCCAGTTGCATATTTCAGCGAGAAGATGGATGACGCTAGCTGAAATACTCCATGTATGATAAAGAGTTTTATGCCATCATACAGGCATTGAAGAAGTGGAGGCATTACTTGATACCCAAGGAATTTGTATTGTACAACGATAATCATGCATTGCAGTTTGTAATTCAACATGAGAAGTTGAATCAAAATCATGCGAAATGGGTAGAGTACATGCAAAATTTTACATTTATGATCAAACATATTTCAGGGACTGATAACAAAGTGGCTGATGCTTTGAGCAGGAAATGTTTGTTTCTGCAGGAGTTCAGATTCAAGACGCTAGGTTTTGAAAATCTGAAGGATATGTATGCAGGTAATGCAGACTTTGTAGAAGTGTACGAGGTAGCTGAGAGTCCCATTCTCAAAGATTAGAGTCCTTGGATATATTACATGATCCATGAAGGATTGTTGTTCAGAGGCAATCAACTATGCATTCTAAATTGCTCCATGAGGGAGAATTTGGTGAAGGAAAGGAATAGTGGCGGATTGGCAGGTCATTTTGGACATGAAAAAACATTTGCAAAGCTGAGTGAATCGTATTTTTGGCCAGGCATGCGAGCAGATGTAAAAAGGTTTGTTGACAGGTGCTGAATATGTTAGCACTCGAAAGGGAGAAAGTAGAGTGCAGGGTTTTATCAACCATTGCCCATACCTGAAAGGCCATGGGAGGCGATCAGCATGGATTTTGTTCTGGGATTGCCAAGAACACAACGAGGAGTTGATTCCATTTTTGTAGTGGTGGACAGGTTTTCTAAGATGGAAAATTTCATATCATGTCATAAGACCAACGATGTGACACACATCACAAATCTGTTTTTCAAAGAAATTGTTAGCTGCATGGATTGCCGAGAAGCATAGTCTCGGACAGGGATACAAAATTCATAGGTCATTTTTGGAGGACGCTATGGAAGAAGCTAGGAACAAACTTGGCGTTTAGTTCAGCTTACCATCCACAGATATATGGACAGACAGAGGTCATGAACAGAAGTCTGGGGGATCTATTGAGAAGCTTGGTGATGGAGCACCATAGCAGTTGGGACCAGATATTACCACAGGCAGAGTTCGCGTACAACGATTCGGTGAATCGAAGTACAAGAAAGAGTCCATTCCAAATTTTATATGGGACACAGTCGAGGGGAGTTTCTGAACTTAGGGATTGAGGACAGGCTGCGACTAGCAGTGCTAGCGCTGAAGAGTTCGCTGAGGCGATGCAGGAACTTCACAGTCAAGTGAAGCAGCAATTGATGGATGCAAATCAAGAGTACAAGCACCGAGCCGATTAGCAGAAGAGACAAATTCAGTTTGAAGTGGGTGACCTTGTTTTGGCGCACTTAAGGAAGGAAAGGTTCCCAAAGGGAACATACAACAAGCTCAAGATGAAGAAAATTGGACCATGCAAAGTCCTGAAGAAATTCAGGAATAATTCTTATGAAATTCGGTTGCCAGAGGGCATCGGGATATCTCTGATTTTTAATGTTTCGGATTTATACCCATACAAGGCTGGAGATGCAGGCACTGGAACTAAGGAACCACTGATCTAGTGGTAGAAGCAATTACCAGTTGCAGAGAAGCTGCAGATGGAATACATACTAGACAAGCGACTGGGAAAGAAGACCAAGCGGAAGCAGTATTTTGAATACCTGGTAAAATGGAAGAATCACCCAGTGGAGGATGCCAGCTGGGAAATAGAAGTAGTTATACAAAAGCATGGACAGACTGTGCAGGAGCTCATGAACAAGATCCCATGAGGATTTTCAAGCCGAGGAGTATGATGTAGGAGCATCGCTCACTCATCAAGCGAGCCAGCGCATCAAGCAGAAAAGACAGCTGGACAACGCCTATACCAATTTTGAAATGCTTTGGAAGTTGTTGCACCGCTCTTTTAATGAAGGCATTCATAAAGAAGAGCCCTTGTATTGTAAATGGACATTGAGCCTTTAAGCTCACGTACTTAGGTAGCTGAGGCATTTAATAGTTTTAATGTTGTTAGATAGGAATTTAATTGTAGATTTTATAGTTGTAAAATTCGAGAGGGAAAACGGAATATA
>CBVK0101536810.1:0-17977 GCA_900067695.1 Picea abies | reverse complement strand
CAATTGTTTCTCTGTCTGAGTCAGGAGATTCTTGCATAGAGTGTAGTTGAATTCATCCACATAGAGTGCGTTGATGAGTCTCGACAGTTAAACTCTTATTCTCGATTTCCTAGAAGTTGAGTTGAGTTCTTAGAGCCATGCAGGAGAAGTGCAGGTGGAATTGGGAGTCTCAGTGGTGAGTCTGAGAAAAGGAAGATAGGACTACTATTGCAGGAAGTGCACAGAATCTGGACGAGTTCAACACTTGAGAGTTGTTGAAGTTGAGCGCAAGCAGTGTGCGCAAAGTCTTTGGAAGAGTTGGAGTTGATGAGCTTGGACGGGAGAGTTCCTTCGTGATCCTTGGGAAGAGGGAACCGTGTGAAGGATCAAATAGGATGGAGTTTTAGGAGCAGGAGAATCGACGGCTAGGTTGAACCGAGGAGAATCGCGAAGTCCCACCGATCGTCAGACATCAGCGAAGTTGCAAAAAGGCGCAGGAAGGGGCTAAGGCTTATCGGGATTCGGCATATCAGGGTTTGCATAGACAAGAGTACCATACTCTTTGAAATCGCAATTGGGGATTCCCCGATATAATTGGAGTCGTTGATCATGAGGACGCGTGTCGAGAGATCCCAGTATCTTGGGGATCGGAGAATTGGGGTTCTCGAGGACAAGGAAAGATTTCCTCTCGGATTCACAATCCACGAAATCCTGAAGGTGACGTGGCAGTGTGGGACCACAGGTACGAGTGGAGTCCAGGTGGCATTGTATCGAAATATCGACACCTCGGGGCTCGGATTTTGGAAAGTCATATTTTTGACATTGCAAGTAGTGATATCCCGACAGGGAGATCTCCGAGGATAAAAGGGGAGAAAGTCAACGATTGACCATATTGGGCTTCGAAAATTTGTGAGGCTAAGGCACGCGAGCATAGAATTCACAATATCGCGAATTTTGATTTCTCGATTTGTAAGGGAGATCAGTAAGGAGTAAACTGTGGGTAGAAAATTCCCGAGAGGGAATTAGAGGAGCATTCACGCTCTTCGGGCCGAAGTTAGAGAAGGTCCTGGTGGAGGCAGTCGGACCGTGAGGGTCACAGTTCTGCATCAAAAAGTGTGAGGGAGATCACCATTGATGTCAATGATTCCCAAGGTACTCTAGTACATTCCAACGAATGTGAATGGACAAGATGAAGTCAAACATCTATGGAATAATTCGATCAGAGGTCCATGATGTAAACCCACTTTCAAATGTGAGGAGGCCTGCCATTGAGGCTTGCAGGTCCCAAGGTACTAACTGGTTTCTAAGTCTATTTCCCAGATGATGTGTTGAGGTCAATAAGAATAGAATCGTAGAAGGAGGGCATTGATGTATCCCCCATCAATGACACAAAACTGACATAGAGATGTAAATTGGTAGATCAAATGAACATGGACTAACATGGGTATTGATACAGAAATATTTGTGATGGCTGACTCTCGAGGCAGATACTTCCCTTGAACACTAAGGCATGACAACAGAAAATTGACAAGGACCTATTGGCGACGGAAGTCACTCCTGGATTGCTATCAGGAGCAGAGCCCGATGCCCATCAGTTTTATGTCATAGTTTGTTTATCAATGGGGTGGCCGAATGGAAGCCAAATCAAAATGATAACATTCCAATTCTAAAACTAGGCCAAGTATGCATGGGCAAGTGAGGTCTTGCATAAACTTCAGACAGTGAGTTGTAGTAAAGGGTGAGCAGGTGGAAGACTTGTATAAGAGAAAAGAAGAGGTCTGTTATTGACAACGGGTTCCTAATAGGCTGAGGAAGAAGATGTCTAAATGCAATATCATATTACACATAAACGCAAAAAACCAGAGAATACAGCTATGTGATAATAAATCTTTCATCATAACATAACTATAAAAGCTCGCGTGACTCAGTCAATCATGAACTCTCTAGCATGAGATGAAATTAGATGGAATAAGGAGAACTGCCTATCATAAAACAAGAAATCTCATATACAGGTGCATAAGCTGAAAGCTAGAATAGCAGTTAAAACATTACAGTAGGGAGCTCTACTCAACCATTGACCTTTACAAAATGGAAAAAATGCGTACATATACTTCCCCATTCCTCTTGCCCAGCAGAGGCATCTCAAAACTTTTAATGGATGGTGTCACCTCAAACAAATTCGTACCAATATATTTCTTTAAATGCCACCTTGACTATGCATGGTTCCTGTAAGGAGGGTAGCTGAGCCATTAAGTGTTCGGCTAGCGTGCGCAGACTTCTTTGTTGCACTGAGGACTTCGGCATGGCCTCTCTGAGGAAAACGGTACACAGGACCTCTGCGAGCGGACGTCTTGCTAGATTCTCCATTCCCTCATTTAATGAATGAGAGGAGGCTTCAACTACTCCTTCTTATCCTTATTTACTTCAAGAGAAAACCAGGAGCGAAATCGCTTCTGATGGCATCTGGAATCATGACGATGCTTTTGGCGACTGGACACAACACTCTTAGGCCCCCCCTCCGCTTAGCTCTTTTAATTTCTTGGGTTACCTTGGACCATGACCCTGCTTTTATCCCCATAGAGGCTTTCGGCGTTCACAGATAAGGATGATTGTTCTTTGTGCCTTTGAAGTCATGAGAGGCGAAACGCTGAGATGGCTTAATCCTGTGCTAGGTCTCCTTTTAGATCCGACGGTTCTTAATTCTCCTGAAAATATCGTGGGCCCAGGTCACGGACTCTCCCGTCACCTCGCGCATCGAAACATAACGGGACTATCCTTTTCGTTTTGGAATCGTGAGGGGCGACACGCCGAAGAGGCTCAATCGCGCACCACGTGTCTGTTCAGATCAGACAGCCCGGATAATATCATTAGTGTTGTGGGCCCTGCCACCTGTCAACAGTCCATTCCCCGTTGCGAAATCCTGCCACCTGTATCCCACTACGGTCTTTAACTCCGTCGGGAAATCGCGTATCGGGATATCACGATTCCCATTGTCATGTTCTCGGGACTTCCAGTTCCCCGATCCCCGACTCTGCGAGATCTCTCACCACATGTCCCTGCTGTCGGACGGTTCTGATCCAGTCGGTAAATCGCGGATCGCGATTCCTTCATGCAAGAGCTTCTTGTCTTCGAAAACTCTGATTCCCCGATGAACTGAACCCCGACTTTCCTCCTCTGCACACTAGGGTTTAACCCCAGCGCAACTTCCCGATATCTAACGGTTGACGGGATTTCGTCGATCTCCCCTATACGATTTTGACCATCGATTTGCTTTGGGGATGGTTCTTGACTGCTGAAGACAAAACTTTACCCACTCGCTTGCTTGACTTGCTACTACAAAAAGGGATTACCTCGTGATATGCTCAGGTGCTTCCCACGCCAACTGTAGACTTGGGTATGCCTAATCCCGAGACAATAAATATCACTAACATTAGGCTCCATGGGGGATAGAGTCATCCTTGCGATGCTCTAAGAACTCATTCCATAGCTTCAGTGCCTTTCTGTTGGGCTATGGAGTCATTTATTAAGCCGAAACATAAAAAGAAAATAAACACAGAAGTAAAAGACAATATTTACAAACAGAGGAGTCGCCTAAGGCTCAAATAAAACATTTTTTTAGAAAATGCCCATTCACTGGGCTGTTGAAAACCTCTTCACCCTCCAGATCCTGCAACCCATAGGTGTTTTTGGAGAAAATCTCAGTGACTTTAAAGGGGCCGATACAGAGGGCGTCGAACTTGTTTTGCTTGCCTTTATTTTGTCTGGGTGCGTCCCATTTAAAAACCAAGTCCCCGATCTCGAACTCCTTTTTCTTGAACTTTCTGTCAAAAGCCTGCTTGATCTTCTGTTGATGACTATAAGTTGCATCCCTCGCTTGTTCTCTGATCTACTGCACTTCCACTATCTGATAAATTCTTCTGATCATATGATCTGGTTCTCCCTCGTATTCTTGAAAGAATTTCGCCACAGGTAAGGCGAGCTAAGTAGGGAAAACTTCCTCTCCTCCATAAACTAGTTGAAACGGCGAAGTGCCTAGAGACCTCTTCGTGGTGACACGATCGGCCCACAGAGCAAATTTCAACTTCGAATCCCAGGCTAGTTTGTTATCCTCTAACAATCTTTTGATGATCTTTATCAGGATTTTGTTGGAGGATTCCGCTAAACCATTGCCCTGGGGATAGTAGGGGGTGGAGTGAATTAGTGAGATCTGAAAATGCTCACAAAACTTAATTAGAGGTTCAGATTTGAAAGAAGCAGCATTATCGGTGATAATCCTGCTGGGACAGCCAAATCAGTCTATGATATCCTCCAGGAAGTTGATAACTACTTTGTGTGATGTGCTTCTGGTGGGGACAGCTTCTATCCACTTGGTGAAATAATCTGTTGCAGTCAGGATCCATCTGTGTTGACCACTTGAGGGAGGATGAATTTCTCCGATAAAATCTAACCCCCACTGCTGAAAAGGTGGCGAAGCTACTATGGGCTTCAATGGCAGAGATTTGATTTGTTGCTTTCCTGAGAACCTTTGACATTTGGAGCATGCTCTGATCTCCCTGCATACATCGGGGAACAATGTGGGCCAATAATATCCCGCTCGGAGTATCCTGTGGGCTGTGGTATTCTAGAAATGATGACCTCCGCAAAGGCCACTGTGAAAATCAAATGTAACTTTCTGGGCCTCCTGCGGGTCCAAACATATCATAAATACCCCTAGAGGGTCTTTCCAGTACAAGGTTTGGTCAATGAGGAAATACCTGACTGCTTTGAGCTTAAGAGCCCTCGCTTTACTTTTTCCCATTCCATCGGGGGGCTTCAACTCCTGCAGAAAATACAAAATGTCACGATACCAGTCACATTCTGCAAGCGATAAGGCATCCCAAAAATTCCTGTTGGATGACTCAGCTTGCTCATTGATTAAACTAATCCCTAAGGCTTTGCAGTTGGATTCATCTAGTAATTTGGCTAAACCCTGTCCCTTTACCAACTTGGTGGGCTTAATTTCTAGCTCGAATTCTAGAATCTTGGCAATCCACTTTCCTCTTTTCCCATCCATGTCGGGATGTATAAGAATGTCCTTCACAGAGGCCGAAGGGACATATGTGATGATCTTTGAGTGCAAGACATAGACTCTAAAAGATTTGAGAGCTTTCACCAAAGCATAGGCTTGCTTTTCCATGATCTCGTACCAGATTTCTGCATCTCTTAATGCCCTGTTGTAGAAGGAAATCGGTTGTTCTTTCCCTTGATCATTTTTCTGCAACAAAACTGTCGCTACTGTATCATAGGAAGCAAAAGAAAATATCAGGAAATCTTTGGAATAATCAGGACTGATTAGCGCAGGTGCTTCAGTCAATGCCTTCTTTATTTGGAATAAAGATTCCCTAGGTTCAATGGTCCATTTTACTTCATTTCCCTTCCTGAGCATGGTTGTGATGTGTTTCACCAGCTCAGCAAAATTTGTGACGAATCTCCTCAGAAAATTAATCTTCCCCAAAAATGCCTGAACCTCTTTCTTGGATTTGGGAAGAGACAGGGTCTGAATTGCTTCTACTCTGCTAGGGTCAATCCTTACTCCCTCCGCTGATACTATATGGCCTAACAGCTTTCCCTCCTTCATAGAAAACAAGGATTTCTTGGGGTTTAAGGATAAGCCATACCTCTGACACTTCATGAAGACCTTTCTCAAGTGGCAGCAGTGCTCCTTATCTGTCTTGGAGAAGACTGTGATATCATCCAGATAGATTACCACAAACTGGTCCTTCTCTCCTATGAATGCTATATCCATAGCTCGATGAAACGTTGCTCCTGCATTCATCAACCAGAATGGAATCTTGGCATACATGAACATGCCCCAAGGAGTGGTGAAGGTTGTCTTCTCCCTGTCCTCGAGCATGACCGATATCTGATTATAGCCAGAAAACCCATCGATCATGGATATCCTGGAGGCACCAATTACCCTCTGCAGTATGTGTTCCATATTAGGTAAGGGGTAATTGTCTTTCTTTGAGCTTCTGTTGAGATTCTTGAAATCAACACAGAGTCTGATTTCTCCACTCTTCTTTCTTACTGGGACCAAATTGGCCACCCATTCATAATATCTCAAGGGGACAATAATTTGGGCATCTAACAATTTCTTCACTTCTTTCTCCATGATAGGTAGCAACATGGGATTTATTTGTCTCAACTTATGTCTGAATGGTTTAGCCTCTTCCTTTAGCGGGATCTTGTGCTCAATAACCGATGTGTCATAGGTCTTGAGATCTTCATATTTCCATGCAAACACATCAACGAACTCTTTTAGCAGCTCGGTATACTCGGCCTTTTGTTCTCTAGTCAAATTGCTTGACAATTTGACAAACCTGGGCTTTTCCTGTGAACCAATGTTGCATTCGGTTGTCTCGGTCTCTTCATTTAAGACTCTGCCCTTTACCGGCACGTCATTCCCATCGAACAATCTTTCTAAAGGGACAAGTCCTCTCGGAATGTGATTGTTGGGCAACTGAATGATCTGATGATTAGCGATTTTATTTAAAAATTCCTCAGGGCAAGGGTTGCCTTCCAAATCAGGATCTTGGTCAATATGCAAAGCAGAAAATTCATCCACTGATTGGAGAAACCTTTCAAGTTCAAAATCATCCTTGAACACCTTCCAATGCTTGACATTGTCTGGCACCGAGGGCCTATATCTTATACCAACATCATTTTTTATCATAGGCGAAAGAGGAAATTTGAGCAAACTGGCTGAGACAGCTAAAGAATCAGCCAAAGTATTTTCTCCCCTCGGAATGAAAGAAATGTTAAAAGCCAAGAAGAAATTATCAATAAGGTCCCATACTTCATTTCGATAATTCCTGAGCCGGGGATTATGGGCACGATAAGAATTCCTTATCTACTGAATAATCAACTCAGCATCTCTGAATATTGTTACCTCTTCAATTCCCATTTCCTTTGCAGCCCTTATACCCAGAACAAGAGCTTCATATTATACCACGTTGTTGGTTACTTCAAATTCCATCTTGTATGACAGGGATATGACTTCTTGACAAGGTGATATGAAAACCACTCCAGCACCAGCTCCTTCGCTAGAAGAAGCTCCATCAAAAAAAAAATTCCACACAGAGGAGCTTTGAGGGGAAATCAGATGATCAGGGCTGGAATGTTTTCTGATTAGTAAAGAGCTTTCAGGGGCGTCGGTAATCTGCAGCAAACTAGACCCTAAGTATGTGTCAAGTGAAAAGATGGGGTGATTGGTAGGGTCTTCTTCATTACTGACAATATAGGCCAGCTGGGCTTCTCTGTATAATCTCCTTTGTTCCCCTCCGAAGACTGGAATGGTGGCATATGTGAGATCCATCTGTAGTGTCCCTCCCAGCTTTTTGATCCACGATCTAGATAACAGCATACCGAACTTTGGAGGAACATCGGCTACCACAATATCCATGACCACACTCTTCATGGGCAGCTGAAACAGGGAAACCGCCAGGTCTTTGATGACTCCTAGGCATTGTACTCTCCTTGAATCGAAGGAATATAAATCATGATAAGTTCTTGTCACTTCCAGTCCCAATTCTTCCATGACTACTTTTGGCATAAGGTTATGGGAAGCCCCTGAATCCATGAGGCAGTTATGCAACACTTTATCATGTATGTTCAGGGATGTGTAGAAGGGGGGGGATGAGTCATCTTTGTCTTCTACCATGGGGCCTAAGATGACGGCTGGTTTTTCATCTTGAAGGTTTACTGAGTCAGCAGGGGGTTGGGGGGACTCAGATTGTAGCAGCTTGGAGAGGGATCTTTTAAAATCTTCATTTTTCACTAGCTCTGAGAGGGGTACAGGAATCCTAATCTTCTGAATCTCATGTTCAAAATTGAAGGAGGAGGTTGGTTTAGGAGCTTCTCTTACCTCAGTAATAGGCTCTTTGGTTGCTGGTGAAGCATTCTGAGTATTCTGTTCTTTAGCTGTAGTTGTTGTAGCTCTAACAGGTTTTTCTGCTATGAGAGGCTAGTCTGGGCTATCAAAGTCTCCTTATTTCCTTCTCGGTCTGAGATTATACCTATTAGAAGTGTGACCGGCCCATTGTTCTTTCCCCAGCTCATGAATTTGAGCATTCATTAGTGATTCTTCATATGCGGACTACGTCAAATGGGGAAAAGGAGGAGCTTCTTCAATACAGTGAATTCCAAGGCCAAACTCGTCTATCTCCTCTCTTTCCTCATGATCGACTAGGTCATTTTGGAGGGGGGTTTGAACCCTTTGATATTCTCTATCCTTTCCCCTCTGTTCCCTCGGGAAAACCAGAGGCATATAATTAGCAGGTCGTCTGAAACCTCTATTATCATTGTTTTGGGGACTTCTATACATGGGCTTCCCTTCTAATTCTAGTCTTTCTATCTTGGCAGCAAGTGATTTTATCGTTCTAGCTGTCTCATCTGTCTGCTGGGGCAGTGGTGAGGAACTGGATGAGGAAGCTTCAGGCCTGTTCTTGGACGTACTTTCGTCACCTGTGTTTCTAAGTCGATTGACAGCCAATATGTTAGATTCTACCTCCACGACCGCATCCTACATATGGGCCAGCGTAGCAGCTCTTCTCTCTCTCAGGAGTAGGCAGAAATCAGGATCAAAAGCATTGGAATAAGTAATCATTGTAGAGGCTTCAGAGGGCTTTATCTCAGCAGGGATTCTGTTGTACATTTTATTAAACCTCTTGGAGAAGTTGGTAATGGACTCTCCTTCTGTTCTCTTCAACGACCCAAACTCTGTCATGTAATACATGAAATCCTTCTTATCTCCCCACTGCCTCAGGAAAGCATTATCTAGGGCATCAATTCTAGCAATAGATCCGGGAGCTAATCCTCTAAACCATTTTCTCACCTCACCATCCAAGCTCTGGACAAAAACCCTCATCCAGACATCTTCATTTCCAATGTTCAGATTGTCTGCATAACTATAGAAAGTAGCCAGGTGCTCTTCCGTAGTTATGTCCCCTTCCCCGGTAAACTTGGGCATATATTTCAAGTAATCTCCAGCAGGGAAAGGATTCGTGGGCTGAGGTAAGATCAAGGGAGCATACCTGGCAGCAACTATGGCATCCATTCTATTCAGAGGGGGATTAGCACTGGCCATAGGAATGTTAGGTGGAGGAGAGCTGGGAGGAGAAGGAATTCGCGAAGGGGCTAGTGGGAGTAGATCTCGAAGTGGGGTGGGAAACAAGAGGTGATTCAAGGAATAGGCTATCGAGCTCCAGTCGGCAGGTTCTCCTCCCTGTGCAGGAGTGGGGAAATCTTCTGTGGTCGTGGGTCTACGCCAAGGTACAGCTTCAGAGGAAAGGGGAGTGACAAGGATTTCTCCCTCCAATCCCAGACTAGGAGGGGAAAACTCAGTAGGAACACTCCCAAAGTTCAGGAAATGGGAAACCTCTGAAGAAGGTCTATTAAGAAACTAAGGAGGAGAAAATGGAGTTCTGACAAAAGGAGATGGTGGATTACCTATTTCGGCGGTGGAAGCCTCTGCTTCAGGGGCCTTTGCTTTTATGAGAACCACCTCTAGATCGTTTCCAGGTGTAGCTAAGGGAAGTTGTGGATGAGACCGCGTGTGTCTGCCTCTGAATGCCACAATTAGTAGAGCAGGTTCTCCCCAATGGAGTCGTCACAATGGAGTCGCCAGGTGCACAACATCAATCTCAATAGTTCTGATATCTGATGCACCTTCAGAATCAGCTAATTGTTGTCGTTCTATCCCAGGGAAAATATTCAACTTCGTCCCCGACAAGGGCGCCAAAAATGTTAGCGTCGGAAGTCACTCCTGGATTTCTATCAGGAGCAGAGCCCGATGCCCATCAGTTTTGTGTCACGATTGTTCATAGATGGGTGATGAAATGGAAGGAAACTCGAAACAGTAGTGTTCCAACTCTGAAAACAGACCAGGCATACATGAGAAAGTGAGGTCTTGCGTAAATTTTAGACAGGGAGCTGTAATAAAGGGCAAATAGTCGGAAGACTTATGGAGAAGAGTGCGAAGGTCTGTTATAAACAGCAGGTTCCTAACAGACTGTAGAAGAAAGCATCCCAACACAAGGTCTTCTTACATTTGAATACAGAGCACCAGAAAATACAATAATGCCACGATAAATCATTTATCATAACATAAATGCAACAATTCGCATGACTCAGTCAATCATGAACTTCCTAGCATAAGATGAAAACTTAGACGGGTAAAGAAGAATTGTTTGTCATAAAACAAGAAATCTCATATACAGATACATAAGCTGGAAACTGAAATAGCTGCTAAACATTACAATAGGGAGCTCTGCTCAACCATCGATCCTTACAAAATGGCAAAAATGCCTACATATACTTCCCCCTTCCTCTTGCCCAGCAGAAGCGTCTCAAAACTTTCAATGGATGGTGTCACCTCAATCAAACTCGTACCAGTATCTTTTTTTAAATGCCACCTTGACTATGCATGGTTCCTGTAAGGAGGGTAGCTGAGCCATTAAGTGTTCGGCTAGCATGCGCAGACTTCTTTGTCGCGCTGAGGACTTCGGCATGGCCTCTCTGAGGAAAACGGTACACAGGACCTCTGCGAGCGGACGTCTTGCTATATTCTCCATTCCCTCATTTAATGAATGAGAGGAGGCTTCAACTACTCCTTCTTATCCTTATTTACTTCAAGCGAAAACTAGGAGCAAAATCGCTTTTGATGGCATCTGGAAATCATGACAATTCTTTCGGCGACTGGACACAACACTTTTAGGCCCCCCCTCTGCTTAGCTCTTTTAATTTCTTGGGTTACTGTGGACCGTGACCCTGCTTTTATCCCCATAGAGGCTTTCGGCATTCGCAGATAAGGATGATTTTTCTTTGTGCCTTTGAAGTCGCGAGAGGCAAAATGCCGAGATGGCTTAATCCTCCACCAGGTGTCCTTTTAGATCCGACGGTTCTTAATTCTCCCGACAATACCGTGGGCCCGGGTCATGGACTCTCCCGTCACCTCGCGCATCGGAACATAACGGGACTATCCTTTGCATTTTGGAATCGCGAGGGGCGACACGTCGAAGAGGCTTAATCGTGCACCACGTATCTGTTTAGATCGGACGGCCCAGATAATCTCATCAGTGTTGTGGGCCCTGCCACCTATCAACGGTCTGTTCCCCGCTGCAAAATCCTACCACATGTATCCCACTACGGTCTTTAACTCCGTCGGCAAATTGCGTATCGGGATATCGCGATTCCCGTTGTCATGTGCTCGGGACTTCCAGTTCCCTGATCCCCGACTCTGCGGGATCTCTCGCCACGTGTCCCTGCTATCGGACGGTTCTGATCCAGTCGAGAAATCGTGGATTGCGATTCCTTCATGCAAGAGTTTCTTGTCTTCGAAAACTCCGATTCCCCGATGAACTGAACCCCGACTTTCCTTCTTTGCACACTAGGGGTTAACCCCGGCGCAACTTCCCGAGATCTAACGGTTGACGGGATTTCGTCGATCTCCCCTGTAAGATTCTGACCGTCGATTTGCTTTGGGGATGGTTCTTGACTGCTGAAGACAAAACTCTGCTTGCTCGCTTGCTTGACTTGCTGCTACAAAAAGGGATTACCTCGTGATATGCTCAGGTGCTTCCCACGCCAACTGCAGACTTGGGTACACCTAATCCCAAGACAATAAATATCGCTAACAACACGAATTCCCCCACGGTGGTCAGGTCCGAGGCCTCCATGGATGGGCGGTTCACCCCCTTCCCTCATTAACTCATGAGGAGCCTCTTCACCTACTATCTTGGCGAGTAATTCATTTCGGGGCCAGCGAGCCGCTCTTGGTTCTTCGGGCCAGTGAAGACCAAATACAGTATTGGTTTTGGTGGAAGTTAGCGCCACCATTATAGGTGCCTTCCACCACCTTTCTTTAGCCATCGTGGTCTATTTTTCAACACATTCCCCTCTCAGCACATCGTTGACCTTGTATACTAAGGTCCATTCAAAATCACACGTTCACATCTTTGAGTTTGCCACAGTTCTTGGCCAGCATAATTATTTTTACAGACTGGGGGAAACAGGGTGTTACAATTCCCTCCCCCTTATTACAATTCCCTCCCCCTTAAAGGAACATCTTCCTCGATGTTCTATCTATCATCATGACATGTATGTACAGAGGTAAACAAAATTGGATATGCCTGTTTCATGGCATCCTCCATTTCCCATGTAGCCTCATCTGGGCCAAAATATCTTCACTACACCTTGACCTGTGCAATGGTTCGGTTCTGGAGTGGGGTTTCCTTTCTGTCTAGTATGCATTGAGGTTCTGGTAGAAATTGTCCCTCTAGTTCCACCTGGATCATAGACCAGTCAATTATATGATTAGGATCATGTACATATTTCTTCAATAACGAAACATGGAAAACATTATGTGCTTTTACTGTGGGAGGAAGTGCTATCCTATAGGCTACAGGTCCCACTCTATCTAGAACCTCAAAGGGTCCACAATACCGAGGTGCCAACTTGGCACAAGCTTCCATTTTCAGAGAACTCTTCCTGGGCCTAACTCTAAGATATACATGGTCTCCTGTCTTGAACTCTCTTGGAGTTCTCTTTTGGTCAGCGTAACTTTGCTTTCGATTCTGAGCGACCTTCAGGTTTTGTTTTATCTGAGTCATTTGTTGTTCCATTTCTTTCAACATGTCGGGTCCAAAAGAAATTATGTTTACAGGATTACTCCAACTAACAGGAGTGTTACACGACCTACCATAGAGGACTTCAAACAGATTCATCCTTAAGGATTCTTGGTAGCTATTGTTGTAAGCGAATTCCACCAGTGGCAAGTAGTCTTCCCACTTCTTGGTTTGATGCATTACATGCATTCTTAACATGTCCTCTAGTATTTGGTTCACTCTTTCTGTCTGTCCGTTGGTTTGAGGGTGATAGGAAGTGTTAAACAACAACTTGGTCTCTAAACCAGCCATCAGTGACTTCCAAAAGTTGGAAGTAAATTTCGTGTCTCTGTTAGACACGATCTCTTTCGGCATACCATGCAGTCTGAATATCTTCTTCATGAATACATTGGCAATGTCTGTTTCCTTACAAGTTGACTTGACAGGGATAAAATGAGCGTACTTGCTCAATTTATCCACCACCACCATAATGGTGTCATTCTGTTTGGCCAAGGTTGGTAACCTAGTGATGAAATCCATGGAGATGGTTTCCCATTTCCATTATGGGATTGATAAAGGTTGCAATAATCCTGCTGGGTGTTGGTGTTCTGCCTTAACCTGTTGGCACTCTATGCATTTGGCTAAGTACTCGGCTATGTATTTCTTCAATCCAGGCCAGTATAATTGTTTCCTAGTGGCCGTGATCATTTTCTGATATCCTGGATGACCAGTATAGGGTCTTTTATGTAGTTCATCCATAATGAACCTCTTCAAGTTGTTACAATCTGGAATATACAGTCTGCTTTGGTAAGTGAGAAGACCTTCTTCTGTCATCTGGTAGCCTTCATACTTTATCCCTGTGGGTTCTTGCTGCAAGTACGGGGTCACGGTCTGGAAGAATGTGTCTGTCTCTTGTGCATTTTTTACTCTTTCCTTGACATCTATCTTGCAAGAGCTCACTGCGGCTAGGTGAATTGTTTTCATACTTCTTCTAAGGGCATTGGCCACCCTATTTTCCTTTCCTTTAATGTGTTTGATTTTGAAATCAAACTCGCTAAGGAGGGCCATCGACCTCGATTGTCTAGCATTAAGCTTTGGTTGGTCATAAGTACAAATTTTCTTCCCAGGAGATAATGCCTCCACATTTTCAAGGCGTGCACTATGGCAGCCAACTCTAGATCATGGGTCACATAGTTGACTTCATGCTCATTCAATTTTTGGGATTCATAGCAGACCACACTTCCTCCTTGCATAAGGACTCCTCTGAGTCCTTCCTTACAGGCATCTGTGCACATGAGGAAGCCAGCTTCGGGATCGACAATCTTCAACACGGGTGCATGGGTCAGTAGATGTTTCAGGGTCTGAAATCTTTCTTCACATTTCTGTGTCCACATGAATTTTGTCATAGGCTTAGAACCCTAGCTTATTGGTCCGTAGGGTAGATTACCCCACAACAATCAGCCACCTTATTTTTGTTTTTTTTAACATGTTTGATTTCAAAATCAAACTCACTAAGGAGGGCCATCCACCTAGCTTGTCTGGCATTGAGATTTGGTTGGTCAAACAGATATCACAATCTGCAATGGTCTGTCATAAGTACAAATTTCCTTTGCAGGAGGTAATGTCTCCACATTTTTAAGGCATGCACTATGGCAGCCAGCTTTATATCATGGGTCACATAGTTAGCTTCGTGCTCAGTAAAATTTCAGGATTCATAGCAGACTACACTTCCTCCCTGCATAAGGACTCCTCTGAGCCCTTCCTTGCAGGCATCTGTGCACATGAGGAAGTCAGCTTCGGGATCGGTAATCTTCAAGACGGGTGCGTAGGTTAGTAGATGTTTTAAGGATTGAAATCTTTCTTCACATTCTTATGTCCACGTGAATTTAGCTCCCTTCTTCTGGAGGGCAGTGATTGGACAACCAATCTTGGAGAATCCTTTTATAAATCTCCTATAGTATCCTGCTAATCCCATAAAGGATCTGATATCCGAAACATCCTTTGGGGTAGGCCATTCCATGATAGACCTGATTTTGTCAGGGTCTACCGCTACTCCTCCTTTGGATAGAACATGGCCTAAGTAATGTATTTTCTTCTGGAAGAATTCACATTTGTTGAATTTGGAATAGAGCTTATGTTCTCTTAGCACTTGCAGCACAAGCCTAAGATTCTCTTCATACTCTTCTTCATTCTTAGAGTAAATTAATATATCGTCAATAAAAAACGACACGAATTTGTCTAGGAATTTGCTGAGTATATTGTTCATCAAGCACATGAAAGTGGCAAGGGCATTGGTTAACCCAAATGGTACTACCACAAACTCATAGTGACCATACCTCGTCCGAAAGGAATTTTTATGGATGTCTTCACCCTTGATTCGTACTTGATGGTATCCCGACCTCAAGTCAATCTTTGAGAAAATAGACGCACCCCCTAATTGGTCGAACAGGTCATCGAGCCTGGGCAAGGGGTACTTGTTCTTTATGGTTACCTTATTGAGTTGTCTATAATATATACATAGTCTAAGGGTACCATCCTTATTTTTCACAAATAGGACTGGTGCTCCCCATGGAGACACGTTGGGTCGGATATAGCCCTTATCCATCATTTCTCTTAATTGCAATTTGAGTTCAACTAACTCGGTTGTGCTCATCTGGTAGGGTGTCCTAGACACCGACACCGCTCCTGGTGCAAGTTCTATTGATAAGTCTATGTCTCTTCTCGGAGGTAGACCCGATACCTCTTCTGGAAACACATATCTGTATTCTCTCAGGGTAGGGTGGTCTTCGAGGCTTGGTTTGTCATCTTCAATAGTTTTCAACACCTGTATTGCATATAGGGGACATCCTTTTCGGCAATACTTTCTCATTTGTAGAGCTGATATTTGTCTCATCGAGACAAGTTTTTGGATCCCTTGAAGGGTTATCCTTTTCCCTTCTTTACTTACACATTCTAAGGTTTTATGGTAACAGTCCAATCTGGCTTTATGGGCAGCTAGCTAGTCCATACTAATCAATAGATCATATGATCCTAGGGGTAATATGTTAAGGGTTTCTTGGGTGGGGAATTCACCCAACATTAATTGGCAGGTTGGTATGACCTCTGCTACCCTTCTTTTGGTGCCAGTGGCTAACTGTACCAACCATGGATTGGAAGGTTTTTGTGGCTGTAGTTTACACTTATCAACAGCCTTAGGGGCTATGTAATTCAAATTTGAACCAGGGTCAATCAAAATAGACACTAGATGGTTGGAAATCATACCTTCTATTTCCACCACTGAAGCTTGGTGGTCAGCTTGGTTATTATCCAAGGCTGCATAAATTTGTGGCACAGTCCTGGCCACATCATTGACGGTGGTAGCTTCCTGGATGTTGTAAATTCTCCTACTATTTTTTTGTCGGTGTGGACAGTCTCTCAGTAGATGTTCCTCTCCGCAACCCCAACATTTCAAAGGTTTTCTCTTTGGGTTATCAGTCTTCACTGGTATGGATCCAGAAGTTTTATTTCCACCCAAGGAGGGGAAATTCTGCTGGTGTACACTCCGGGCTGGGAACCTCATTCTTGGGTTCTTATTATAGTTCTTTAATCTTGGGGATTTAATCCCCCTTTTCTGAAATCTCTAACTATTCTTATGTTTCCATCCTTAGCGAGGTTATGTTCGATGTCCAAGTTGTTCATGACAATAGGTTGCCTTTTAGATAGTGCCTTCTAGGGTCTTTGGCTCATCAAATTCAATTCTGTTCCGATAGTCCTTAGGTAGTCCGTTGATGAAGCATTGCACCTTTGCCTTTTCTCTTTTATGTAGGGTACATACCTCAGCAACTTGAGGAATATGTTGACATACTCCTCTATGGTGAGTTGTCCCAGTTTTAGTTCATAGAATTCTTTAGTCTTTTCGTCGAAATATTTTTCCAACAGATACTTCTTCTGGAAGTATTTCTCAAACCGTTCCCAAGATAGGTCCACTTCACGAACCCCTTTCACATTCTTATGGTCTTCCCACCAAATGGAAGCCTTTCCGTTCAAGTTGAAGGTGGCCACTTGGGCCTTCAAATTTTCTAAGAAGTCATGGACTCTGAAATACTTCTTTAGTCCAAGCAGCCAGGCCTCTGCTTCCTGTCCCTTCTTTATTTCACCGTTGAAGGAGGGTGGTTTGGCCTTCCTAAATTATTCGAATTTATGACCCTTGGAAAGCTTTCACTTCTTATGTTTTCTTCGGGAATATGAACTAGTTCTACTGCTAGAAGAACCCTCCAAACCGCCAGCTTCCTTCCCAGAGGAATCGTCCGCCGCTTGTCGTTTACCTCTAGGATGGACCTTTCTAGAGGTTCTCCTCTCAGTGTGGCCACTGATATGACCATGTTTTTGTACCTCAGGTTCATGCTGCATTTTTCTTTGTAGGTCGGATAAGCTCTGCAGTAAAACTGCATTAATTTCTGTTTGCTTTTCTTTTTCTTTCATCATCCTCTCATTGTCATCCTTGCAGCGTTGTAATTCGACCATGAGACTCCTCATAGTCTCAGCTAGATCTGGAGGGGTCCCTACCACCCTCCTTTCATCAGATTCTTCGTCTCTATTGTGGGAGCCCTCCCCCACTTCATGGTGAGTCACCATTCTCTACGTCTACAATTTTCCGCAGTTGGTCTTCCACTTTGTGTGCAAAAGAAAAATGTTGGTTGTTAGTCAATATTTATATTTATTATAACCAGTACATAATTCATATTTCTTTCAGATGCATACAGACAATCGGGGTTTTCATTTTGAACTTTGACCTTTTGATTTAGGGGGTTAAGATAGAGGGTTACTCCTTTTAGGAGTGCTTCGAACGAAGCTTCTACGCAACTCATTCATGAGCCCAAGCAGGCCAAGTGTTGTAACCATGTTCTGATACCAATTTGTAACACACCCACTACGGAATTAGAAACTTTTCGACCTTTTTCATCTTTTCTCTGATGAACAGAATCCCCGAATCCATACGGAACCTGATACAGACCCTGCTACCCCTTAACCGCACTCATATGATCGGTGGCTATGACCACAGGTCTTATCGGGGAGGTGCTCGTCAGCTTTCGCAATTCGGGAAATTGCGGTGCATGTATTCCCTTTTCTCTCTTGTCTTTCGAAGGGCCGAAATCCAAAATGGATCTAACCGCTTAACATGATTAACAACGACCCAGGTTAAGTCTGGGCACTCTACCCTTCGAGATTTCGCATACCGGAACCTTGGGGGATGCAATGACAGGAGGTTTCACATCTGGGTTTCCCGGGAGCCGAAACTTCGAAAACACCAATTCTAAACATGCTTCACTATTTCGGGGTTTCCTCCATCAAGATTTTGGGGTATGCGACGACAGGAG
>CBVK0101536808.1:0-19551 GCA_900067695.1 Picea abies | reverse complement strand
AAACGGGGCCCACATGACTTTTGGCGCTTCATCTCCTAGGGTTAGGTTTTTGAATGTCTAGGACTTTTGGCATTCCTGATTATTGTAAAAAGGCCTCCATAGGTTCATTGTAACCATCTTCTTGCGAATGCGAGTAGCCATCACATCTCTTCTCAGAGATAAGCTGCCACCATTCTAGTGAGTCTTTCACTCTGTATTTTTACAGTCTCTGTACATTTCTCTGATTAATAGAAATCGTGCATTACTGTATATCTGTATTTATGGTTGCATCTCTGATACATTTCTTTTATATTATTGAATATCTTCAATATCTCTGTGCATTTCTTTATTATATCTCCACTCTCATTTCGTGCTGAAAATAATCCAGATCATAAAACTTGCAAATAATTTCAAGAATACAAGTCTTCTTCATTTTTAGATCACACACTTGCTCTACATTTGCATGAAGAAGATTCAGTACAACTTGATAGACCAAATAGAGTCTTCAATCTTCTATCCAAGTGTTACACATGATTTTGGTCACCTTGGTGATGTATTAACAATGGTGTATTCAGGCTCCCAACAAGGACTTTTTGCCTGAGGAAAGTGGATCTTGTCTCCTTCCAAAAACATATTTTCAAAGTAAGTTCATAGGCTGCATATGGCCTAGGGTGCGAGAATCCCTCATTCTCATAGGCCACCTTCATCTAGGGTGCGAACTTCTTGCAGTTTGCTCCATACATAGGGTGCAAACCTATTTTTAAGCTTGGAAAAGAGAAGAGGTCTCGAGGGTTCTAGAAGGGAATCTTCTAGAAAATGAGTTGGCATTCATGTGGTTGTCATTTTACTGACTTCATAGATTTGATGGGATCATCCTCATCCATGTAATCATCTCTCCTTCTCCTATGTATTGAAAGGTTTCTCATGGAAAAGGTTAAGCAATATTAATTGAAGAATTGGTGAAGGAATTGTGTGAAGAACCCTGCTTAGACAGAAGCTTGGAGACTCTAGTTGGTCTATCAAGAGGAATTGGATCTTCTTCATGAAAGTATAGAGCGAGTGTGTGTGTCAGAACAAAGGGTCACTAAAAGGAATCTTGGGACATCAAGGCGATCAGGTTGTATCTTCTACTTTCAATTAATATGATACAACAACATGTCCCTTTCCCATAAAGTCACTCTTACTTTATTGTGTAATTCCTTGATCATATGCATAACTTGACATTGAATACATTTTGCTATCTTCACTTTGGTTGGTTTGTGTTGTCTTGGTCTTGACCTCATGAGAGCACCGGAGCAAAGCGGGAGCAACAGAGACCTAAGGAAGTGATACAAAGGTATGTCACTTATTCCTCCTTATTAGCAGATTCAATGATCACAACTTAGGGAAAGAGTCATGTCCTGTCCTGTTTTGTTCTAGATCCATGTGGATCTAGGAAGATCTGTTAGTGTCCGCACCTACAGATTAGTCCGATAACAAAATTGGCAACTCCACTGGGGATGCAACCCATTTTTTAGTGGTTTTTGGTGTTTTTCCTTGGCCATTTGCTCTTGCCTTACCTTTTTTCATTTCTATCAATCTCCGAGTCTTCAGGAGACCCTGACAGACTCTCTGGGTCCAGAAGCCCCTTCAAAATTTGTCTTTTTTCCAAATTTTGCCTAGTTTTAGTCATTATCACACTGAACCCTTCTTTTGCTTGCGATAACTACTAGAGTTTGTACCCTACTGTGCATTCCAGTGTGAACCTCTCTCACTCTACTTGTGGCTAGCCTGCGAGAATGCTCCATTCTTGCACTGTACAACATTGCTTGCCTGCGAACCCATTTTGCAAAATTTTGGGATTAAGGTTTTTGTATGCTCAGATACCCAGATTTGTATGTGTGTTTGAAGAGAACTTCCTGGGCCACTGATTGATTGTTTCTTAACTTTGGATTTTGTGAACGACCAGTCTTTGGAAATCAAAGACTCTTCTTGTTCATTTTTTCTCAACTGTCATCTCTTGACCTTTTCTTAGCAAGGATATAATCTATGATCCTAGAATCTGAGTGCCTGTTTGGTTGGGAGCCGGTGATCAGTTTAAAAGTTGGGATTGATTGTCTCTCTCAATTGCCCATTGCTTGGAAAATTGTTGTCCTCATGCATTTGAAAATACTAGTCTTGTCTACTTGTCATTTTTGTCTTCATTGAAAGATTGGTTTGGGTTTTGCATGTTGCTTTTCAATTGTTATTGGTTTTCCTTAGTTCGACCACCATTGTGTGGTTCTTTTTGAATAGTAAAAAAACATTTTTATTTTTAAAAGCATTTTTATTTTGAAATTATTGGAAATCAATTGTTGAAATAGAACAAATAGAGAATTGGCATTGTACGTGATTCGTTGATATTTCATTTTAAAGAATATTTGTATATCGTAGTTCAAGATTGTTCCAGAAAACTCCTCTTTCCCTCCTGTAAATAGGATTCATAGAACAAGAATTGATATTCTTCATTCCTATTTATGTATAGTTGGGTCAGAGTCTCACACAACATCGGTTTCATTTCCGTCACCTTTGAGTAACAATAACCTTTAGTAATATTGCGCAATTTTAAAATTTAACTAGTAACTCTTTTCTAGGACTCTATTACACCAACATTAGCTAGGCTAGATCTTTGGAATAGGCAGAGAGATACACTCTCCAAAGCACAAAACACACAATAGCATCTTGTGTTAAGGAGTGTCAAATTCCATTTGCAACATTTTGTCTGGGAAGCCCTTCTCACACAAGGGTCAAACCCGAGGTTGCATTGGTATTGATAGAGTTACTCACCTGGCTTTGTTGATATCGGTGTAGAGATTGCACATATTATGAGGGTCACTTGAAGGTATATCCACAATGATGAGTGGAAGCCTCTCAAGTTGATTTTGGGCTAGATACCCTGCCCTTGCGTGTGAATCAGACTGTCGACTGTCCCCCCCCAGGCTTTATTGTTGTTGGTGGTAACCTTAGTGGCCTGTCTTCTTAGGGTCTTACACAAGGTGACTGTGAAGGGGTAAGTCTTCATGGTACCTGAAATCGACATTGGACAAAATCACTCGGGCTCCTTGGAGGGTATACCCACGATTATGTGTGGGAGCTTGCACCAGGGTGTAAGTCCATTAAGCAGGTCATCAACGTAACTTTTCCACACTAGCCCATCCCCTTCTCGCCTCGTTGTTGTGATGTTGGATTTCATCACCAACTAGTGACTTCAGAATTAGAAGGTCTTGTTTGCTTGGTGTTGTTTCCTAGATTTTTTACTAGTGCATGTTGTTTGTTTACCCAAGTTGACCATAGAATTTTCTTCGTAAGTTTTTAACTCGTCCACAATAGACCCTCCACGTCGTTCATGTAGAATGCAGGGCTTACCCCCAAAAAATATGGAAGGTTCTCAACCCCTGCCTACCAGCTCATCGGAGGGCTTTCCTCAACAGAGTGAAGTCCAAGATGTCAGCACTCCACAAGTGGAAAGAACTGACTCTCTAGAACGGTTCCGAATTACCAATTCTCAAGAGGAATTTTGACTTCACCCTGACTCTGAGAGACGTATTATGAGAGTGAATTCTTCTGGAGACTTAGTTGTTTTGTCTTCTGAATCACTGATTGGACCTTTTCCAAGACCTGAGGGCGAAGATCCTTTTTGGGCTACTGGCATTTTTAGACAGGATTTCTTTGGTTCAGGAGCGGGCGTTGATATCACCGTCTCACCTATGTTCCTCGAAACTTCTGACTCAGACGCAGTACCTTTTACTACTGCTTATTATTTTCCTGGTACAGAAGCTCCGCAAGCTGACCACATCTTGACTCTCCCTTTACAAATGGTCCATTACACAGATACTACGAGTCTTCACTCTGGGATTACCATGGCTAGCCAAGATCCTATTGGCACACCGTTTTCACCCAGAGTCACCTCGACTCTTCCACCTGGATACCGTGCATTGAATGCCTCTATTCCCGTTCCTACGCAAATCACATACGAAACTCTTGGTGGTCCCTCTTATTCTGGGCACTCTCCTCCTGGTTTCATTCTGACACTTCCTCCACCCACTTTCAAAGGACCTTCTCCATCCTCTATCGATGGTACTGATCCTAGTTGCACCATTCCATCGTTCACACCAAATTACCAGATTCCTGTTGGTGGAAAATTTCACCAAGGAGGCCCAACTCACCCCCCCCTTGCAGGGAAAATACCAATTGGAACACAACCCCCAATTGGAACACAACCCTCGATTGGAGCACAACCCCCACTGACCCCACCCTATGGACAAAACATACCTCCATCCTTGGCCTAGTATTGGAACCATCTGATACAACATAATCCTCAATCGATTGGGGGAAACAAATTCCAGCTACATCTGTTATACCCCATAGTATAGGCCAACCATATCCAGGTACGTACAATCCTATTTGGGGCTCAAATTTTCAACCCCATGCCCCTGGTCAAGGATACAATCCCATGAGTTACTTGCCTCCACAACAACCACCAAATTTTCTTGGGTCTTCACATTATATGCAAACTGCTTATGGTCCTATTGGCTTGCCGACGGGACTCCCTCCCCAAAGCCACCAGTACCCGCATGTGAATAGACAGTTACCTTTCTTAGCCACCCTGGACCTCCCCGATCTGTTGAGGATTTTAAATGATTTGATCTGTCACTCTCCCCAATGGCCCACTATACTGGCCAAACTACCATATGATATCCCTAAATTTGATGGCAAAGCGGGAGAGGACCCGAACAATCACATCATGACTTTTCACCTTTGGTGCTCATCCAACTCCTTGATGGATGACTCTATTCATTTATGCCTTTTTCAATGAACTCTCATGGGCTTTGCTGTGAAGTGGTATATAGAATTACCACGAGGTTTCTTCGCCGACTTCAACACCCTAGCTATGGATTTCCTCACCCACTACCAGTTACCGATTCGTTATGAAACGGGGACCGAGATTTTGAGTTCTTTCAAACAAAACAAAGCCACTCATATCTCTGATCACATTCATGAGTGGCGATGAAGACGACGTCTCATCAAACTCGAACTTCTCGATCAGTTGCTGGCAGAGTGGTTCACGAAATCATTCGTGAACGACATTGGTCATGACATCGCCATGGGTGGAGTTGTCGCCATGGTCTACAACTTGTTGATGTTTAGATTGGTTAAGATCCAAACAACAACCTCACGAGGATAAAATATCCCCCTGTGTTTTTATAGAGGTGGTACTCCTTTATATTGTCTTAAAGATTAATCTAGATATTCTTGGACTAAAATATCAAATGGGGAAGTACTAAATAGAAAACCCAAATCTTTATCGCTCAACAAAATACAAAATATTAATGATTGAAAAATAATATATTCACAAAGAATATTTTTGAGAAGAGGACCAAGAATCTTTCAAAATCTAAAATACGATATATGTAGAATATTGTAAAGAAATAAAATAACCACTATATGAAAATCGATAAAATTCTCACATCCATCATAGCATTATAAATTTTGATCACATTCATAAGAGGGAAAGACATAGATCCACAATTGAGAGAACTTTAAAATAGTATTTCATTCAAAATAAGAGAGAATATGATAGGTGCACTGCAAACATCCAATGCTCAATAAATTAGAGTTTCATAAGTCATTGAAATTACACCCCAAATTATTTCTCTTAGGAGTTCAAGAATAATAGTCTTAATAGTTCGTTTTTCAATAAAAATAAAAAAGAATTCGTCCAAATGGACTGGGATGGGGCTCCCATGGACCATAAAATGAAAAGTGGAATAGGGTTGAACCTGAAAGAAGAAAGAAAGAAGACGATAAAAAATCGGTTATGTTTGTCAAGAACGATAAGACATAACTGGATAAGTCCTAAACGAGAAAGAAAAAGAACAAAGAAATTATGAATGATGTGACCAATTTACTCACTTTAATAGAATTTTCACTTTTCTATATAAGTTCCGATGAGCCTTTTGTATTATCGTTAGCTGAAATTACATTACCGGTAGCAACTGCCTCATCTTGATCTCATTCAATTATTTTTGTTAAAGCATTATTTAACCAATTTTCAATATAGTTTCTCATAGGCGCAACAATGATCTCATGCCTTACTCTTATATAAATAATGCACTTTCTAGATCTCTAAAGTTAATTCATTTTTATTAACATAGCCGACTAATCAAATTTTAACTTCTTCCTCTGTATACTCGGTCAAACTATTAAGTTTTTCTGCTGACACAACTTTCAATATTTCAAGATGTTCTTTAAACTGCTCTCTTGTCATAAGCATATAATTTAATATTAATTTTGGGTCTTGAACCTCTCCGGTTGTTCTAGCCAAGTCTAGCTCAATCAATTTTAAATATAACTCACCCATTTTGACAATTAAAATATCACAATTGACTAATACTTCCTTTAAAGACTTTATTCTTTTAATCCAACATGCTTTTAATTACTTTATATAGACAGGGGATGAAAAATATTCCTTCTTTATTTTTAATTCACTCATACCTGTAAATTTTATAACAAATGTAGTAACAACCTCTTTATAGAACCCCTCATCGTTTTCTAAATTGGCCTGAAGCTATTGTCTTATATTTTTAATTCTAGATCCCAAGGAAATAAAACTATTTGCAATTTCCCATGCCTCAAGAATTAGAGACATTTGTTTCTTAATATTCTCCCCAACATACCTTATGACTGGAACTAATAGTCTCGATGTTCCTCTCAATTTTGAATTGGGTTTTGGTGTTTCGTCAAAGTTATTCCAAGGCTGTACTGTAGCAATCGGACTAGCAAATATAGGTGGTGAAATTAGAGCATTCTCCAATTCTTTAATCTCGTATTTAAGTATGACATTTTCATCTTCCATTTATCCCACTAACATCTTCAAGGACGTGCATGTGGCTTCATGGATCTGTACCATGTTCGACAGTGGGACCCCTTTTAGGTCAAATCCCGACCTTGACCTTGAAATTTTTTGTTTTTTGAATGATTTTTTTCAAAGACTAATTTCTTTGAATCTTTATCAAATAGAGAATTATGCAATGTAATAAATTCTTATTCAAAGAGAACTAGTTGTTGTGTTACCAATTCTGATGAAAACTCTCTAATATCTTGAATCCTTTGATCCTCATCAGGGAATTCTATGTCCTCGATGTTTACATCCAAGTCCATGTCTTCAAGAGCATCTTCGTCTTCATGTATGACCTCATTTACTCATTGTTGATTTGTTTGCCTTTTTCTTTTACTAGTTACTGGTAGTTTATGATGTTGCTCCAAACTTCCCTTAGGAGGATTTTGATCTCCTCCATCGTTAGAATTTTTACCAGGATATTTATTTTTCTCTTGAGCTATAAGTTTATGGTTTTAATTTTGTGGGCTACTTCTTTGAGAATAATTTTGAGACCGCGTGCTTCTTTCACTTACAACCTTTCCATGCTGCTGATGTGGTTCATTGTTGCTAATAACAATGTCAATATCTTCTATAGGAAATGCCTCATGGTTTTTTCCATTGTCTTCCTCTTCCCCAAATAGAAAAGTGTTTTCATATGAGACATTGTAACCCACAAAGATCATATGTTTCATGAAAAATTGACTGGGGTCAAACCCTTTAATTTATTTTGCCATCTTTAAAACAAATTGATCAGATTGAACTGCATATTTGTCAATGTTTACACCATTCTTCAATATTATTTCACTAATTTTCCATTGCAAGGGAATGCATTTCTTTTTCCTCCTTTCACGGAAGAAGTGAGCCCATAATATATAATGTTTACAAACTTCAACTACAAATATCCTATCTTGCACATAATACGGAAGGTAGAAAGGCATTTCTTGAGAATAATAAATCCTGACAATGTTGTAATGGTCCATCACTTGGAAACTTCCTATTTTATCCATAAATATTTTCACTTCTAAGTACATGATCCAAATATGAGTTTCTTAAAAGAAGAAACAAATGAATTGTAAACTTCGTAGAAATGGTACACAGTCTTTTGCTTCCTTAAGGTAGAGTACCATGTATGAACTGGGTCAATTTTACAATTGACCTGTTTGGCTAAATGTAGTCCTTTGATAAAATGTAAGTATGTGATAACAAAGATTAAATATGAAGATAGGTAGACCTTCCTATTCTTCTTAAAATTTGATAATTGAAAAGATATTTCACTAGAAATGATTTTATCCCAGTCAAAAATTGCTTTCTTGTGAATAGAAAAATATAGAATATACAGAGCTAAACGAGCAATGGTAGCATTCGATACTTGCCTAGCTACCCTAGCATAGATCCATGCCATTTATCAGTAGGGGCTTTTAAGCACATCGACCTAGATGGTTGATAAATATTTTGGCATCATTTTTGGGTCTTCCAGATATTGTTGCAGTAGATCCCAACCAACATTTCTAGCCTTCAGGAAATATTTAGCCTCGTCACATTTAAAATTCATCATTGGCTATGGTAGCCTGAACATTTTCTTGAAAGCTGAAGGTTCTAGAGAAATAGGGTATTCTCCTTGTAGTTGAATAATCCTCTGGTTATTGTCGAACTTATCTATACACCGTGTAATTATCTCTTTGGCATAAAAAACCTATGGAACATAACCTGCTTTGGAAATTATTGACATCCAAATATCATTGGAATTTCTCTCTGATGGTGATAATGTAGAATAATATTTGTATGCTCTGGACCAGTGAAATATTTTATCTTCTCGTCCAAATGTATTGAGGGTATCTCCGCAAAAGATTTCCTTTCTTTTGGCCATCATGCTTAATGAATTTGGCAGATTATGTATAGTCTTTTGGAACTTTAATACCAAAGAAAACCCTTTTACCATAATATACCTTGATACTCTTCTTTCGAAGGAACAATTAATATGAATTAAATTTGAATTAATGGATAATTGTCTCAAGAAGGTCACCATTAATAATGGTCTTTAAATGTTTTGACCACTTGTTATTTTTTGCAAAAGTTGCATTTAATATACCTTGGGGAGAGTGATAAGAGAGGCATGTATTACCGTGGGTGGTGGAGGATTGGGTGTATGGAGGATTATCAACACAAACCTGTGAGCTTAAAAAATGACTAAATATAAGACCTAGATTAGTCAGACGAAGGGGGGGGGGGTNNNGGGAAGACTTGGAGAATTATAATATGACCCCTAAACCCGCGGTGAAGTATTAAAGAATCGGCTAAGTATTGAAATAAAGAGAAAGTAAAGAAACATGAAAAAATAACTAAGTGTAGTGAATTAGATGGATAGATGAGTCGAATGAAAAAGGTGAGTTGGCTATACTTGCAACAACATATTGAAATTTTTTATAAGTATGATACAAAGTGAGAGCGACATAACACAATGGTACATTTTGAAGGTCGCAAAATTTTGGAATAGAGTAAGAACATGTGATGAACCTACGAGAAACTCAAAATAATATAAGTATAGTGAAAAATGGATACGACATAATACAATGATGCACTTTGGAGGAGGTAGAACTTTGTAACAAGACTCATGAACCCACAACAAAGCGGAAAATTTTCAAAGTATGGAAATATGTACAAGGGAATATTGGTAGAATACTTAACACACTTTTGGGTCAAAAAAACTCTTCGATGAGCATCTTCTATCACTAATTTTACAATTCCAAGGTACTATAGTTAAAAAAGTGGAGGATATAAAAAATTTGGTGTATGTAGTCAATTTGAGGGTTCAACATGTAGCAAGGCATAAGAGTGTAGTCCTTTCAACTATCTTAGTCATGATGTTGAACATAGTCCATGATGGATATTTTTTTTGATAGCGTGCTCCTAATTAACATGAGCGCATAAGCATATGGACTTGTGAACACAAGCCTTTGTTTCTACTATTTTGATTTGGGGGTGCCTATTTCATGCAAGACTTTCACTTGGCCCCAACCAATGTTTCTAATGTTGGCTTACAACAAATACAAACATAGACACAAACATGGCCTATGTTGGCACATGGGTAGACCCAGGGTTCACTCCAAGAGCGCACCAACAAGTCCTAGCTACTGGCCCTTTCGACAACACCTGCGAAGCAGATGTAGTCTCACCTGAAGCAGCTAAGAGGGGGGTTGTAGGACAAAGATGTCTACAACCAGGGGAATATCAAGTGGAACTAATACAACAATACTGCAACATTCATATACCTCTTATCATCTAGATCTACTCTGCATAGCTATAAATCTGATCTAACACAATAATGCAAATAAAAGTATAACAATGACAGAGAACCAGGCATGAATCACACATACGACACAAAGTATACGTGGTTCACCCTCTCTCTAGGGCTACGTCCACAGAACTGTGCTTATAATATATTGAGATAAATCTTACAGTTCTAATCTGTGCTCTTAGTTAGCATATATTCTCTCTTCTTCTCTTTGTCTCCCACCTTCCTGTGCACCCAGCTGTAGGACTTGATATTTGCACCCAGATGAAGATATTACAATACCAAAAGGCTCTCACTCTCAAAACTCCTCTCTCTCATAGTACAATAATCTCTCAACCAACAACAATCAATATCAATACCCAACACTACTATCGACCTGACCTAGGTCCTCTCGACCTCTATTTATACATTATAATCCCTCATCGACAACCTTAGGTCGAAACCTAGGTGTCAAAACCCTAATTACCCAAAACCCTAGGTGTCTAAAACCCTAGGTCAACTTGACCCACCTTTTCAGAGCTTCGCCAAACATTCTTTCCTCCCTTCTCACGTGGTGCTCCAAAGCATCCAATGGTGGCTTTCTCTGCTTGCTGAGTTGTCCTCGATCCATCTTCCTTGTTGATCTGTCATCCTCGATCTCCTCATCGAATGACTTGCTTTTCCATACTTCGCTCCATCTTTTCAGCTCTTTTGCTTACTTTAACCCAGTGACAGTCACTATGTCTCCCGCGTAGTTCGTGTTTGACCTTTTCTTCCTCAATCTTCTCTTCCTTTCATAACCAAGGGCCAACAGGCTCCCAACACTCACCCGTGACTCGTCCCGAGGCACTTAAGATCTGATCCTTCCGTTTCACTTTGACTTTGGACTGCACAGTGAAACCTTTGCTTTCTACTTTATGCCTCCTTCCCATCCTTGTGCATACTATCTTTTCTATGTCTGGTACCCAGTTTCAACTGCACTTGGTACCTAGACCCTTTTCTCCTTACTTTTACTGAGAGCTGTGAGGCAACTGGTTGTCATAATACAACTTTAGCCGAATCTCATTCACTAATCCTTCTTTCCAGTCTCCCTTCAGTGTCTTCAGCTATGCATCTCCTCCTTCTGTAACATAGGCAATCTCATATGGTCCAAGCCAATGCATTCTGAACTTCCCTGGATGTCTTATAAATTTACTATCATACACTAGTACTAAATCACCTTGCTTAAATTCCTTCTTATTGATGTGTCTTTCATGATAGGCCTTCTCTCTTTCCTTCCATACCTGTTGATGGAATCCTACAATAAATCTGTCTTCTTCTAGTTCAACCAGCTGGGTAAGCCTCTCACAAACAACACCAGTATCATCCATGTTTGTAAATGCATCAATTCATAAGCTCGGTACCAAGTACTCCATCGGGACAACAACTTCGAGACCATAAACCAACTTGAAAGGGGTTTGCATTGTTAATTTCTTGCAAGTGGTTCTATAAACCCAGAGTACTGCTGGTACTCTTAAATCCTAATCATCCCTGTTCACACTACAAATCTTTGTCAATGCTGTCTCCAAGATTTTGTTGAACGCTTCAACCGTTCTGTTTGCTTGTGGATGGTAAGGTGTACTCTTCTGATGGTGAACTACGAATTATTCAATCAAGGCTTCCATTGTCTTGTTGATGAAATGAGTGCCTTGATCACTCATAAGCGTTTTAGGGCATCCAAATCTGGTTACTATGTTATCAAATATAAAAGATGCAGCTGTAGTCGCACTACAATGCTTGACTTCTCTTGCTTCGACCCATCTAGTCAGGTAGTCTGTCGCAGTGATAATGTATCTTGCTCCTGTGCGCTTTCCTGGTGGGTTTATAGGTCCCACGAAGTCAATGGTCCACTTTTCAAATTCTTGTAGGGTCATATGTGATGCTAGTGGCATTTCATCTCTTTGATATGGTTTTCCAACTCTCTGGCATACATCACAGGCTCTGGTATACTCTTTAGCATCTCTGTGTAAAGTAGGCCACCAAAGGCTAGCTCGTAGAACCTTCTGCGCAGTTGCTTTCCCTACGTAATGTCCTCCTGCGATGCCTTCATGAGCTTCTATGAGGATCAGTGGGTGCTCTACCTCCATCACACATCTTCTTAGTATCTCATCAGGTCCCATCTTATATATCTGACCAACTATTAGTGAAACGTCTGCAACGCGCACCACTAGCTGTTTCTTCTGGGAAATTGTATACTCACTTGGAGCCATTCCCGTTGACAGAAATTGGACTATGTCTACAAAGTGGTTATCCATATTTCTAATGGTGAGCAACTGTGCATCCAGAGGGTTCTTCACCATGTTACAACCTCGACAGTTGGTCGGGTCACTTGTTCATTCTTCTTGGCTTAACTATGATCTCAAAATCATATTCTTGAAATAGGAGAAGCCATCTACATATTCGCCCCCCCAAAATTGGCTTGTTGTCTAGATACTTCAGCACAGAGTGATCAGTAAATGTTCTAAAGTGTCCTCCTAGTAAGTAATGGTGGAATTTTTGCAACACATACACCATGGCTAATCCTTCTCTCTCTGTAGTAGTGTAATTGATTTCAACTGCAGATAGCTTTCAGCTGGAAAATGCTAATGGATGGTCAATCTCCCCTTATTCAGGTTGTGCCAATACTGCTCCCAATGCAATAGAATATGCATCGACATGCACATGAAATTCTTTGCTCCAGCTTGGAAAGACCAAAATGGGCGCAGTCACCATCTTTTGTTTCAATGTGTCGAAGCTCTACTAGCATTTGTCTATCCAACCAAACTAACAATCTTTCTTTAATAACTTCTCCATTGGCGTAGTAATCTGAGCATATCCTTTGATAAATTTCCTGTAATAGCCAATATGTCCTAGCGCAGTGCGCAATTTTTTGACTGAAGTAGGAGGCGGTAAGTTGACTATAATTGCAATTTTTGATGGATCAACCAACAATCCTTACTTGCATACAATATGTCCTAATAATACTCCAAATGGTGAGAAGCAGATGCACTTCTTCAAATTTAAAGCAATTTGACACTGCCTGCATTTGTCCAACATTAGTATTAGACATTCAATATGATTTTTTAGCAAACTAAAAACAATCCAGTCATCCAAATAGGATTCTAAAAACTTATGAAAAAATTCTTTGAACGCTTCGACCACCACCCTGGAGAAGATGGCTGGGGAATTCTTTAGTCCAAATGGCATCACTGTGTATTGTTAGGATCCCCATTCTGTGGCAAATGTGGTCTTGTGGCGGTCCTCCTTGGCAATCTGGATCTGATGGTATCCTGAAAACCCATCTGTAAAAGAATATACCTCCTGGCCTCCCACATTATTCAACACTTCGTCTGTGAATGGTGTAGGGAAAGGATCATGCAAAAAATCATCATTCAACTTCCTGAGATCTATGCAGATCCTGATCTTTGCTGTCTTCTTATCTTGCACCACCATAGGGCTGATCCACTCTGACTCTTCAACATGTTTGATAATCCTTGCTTCTAACATTCTGTCGAGCTCAATCTTCACTTTTTCCTTGTATTTCAGGTTCAATCTATATGGTCTTTGCTTGACTGGCTTCACACCTGATTTCAAAGGTATTCTCATCTCTCCCATAGGTCCTTTGATACCCTTCATATCAGTGAACTTGGTCGAAAACAAGTTCTGATACTCGTGCAGTAATTCTGTAATTTTGTCAATGGTAGCAACATCCCATTTATCTCTGACATTGGCAAGCTTAAGTGTTTCCTTTGTCCCAATATTGACTTTGTTTATCTTGATCGACTGTCCAATGAATGGAAGCTCAACTCCTGGTCCTTCCAGATCCCTGTGGCCTTCTGTCTCAGCAATGTTTACCTTCCTCGGATCATCATCTGTGTCGGCATTAATGTTGTAACATCCCTGTAGTTTCTGGAATGGCACAGTCCATTTGTCCTCTTATTTCCCCAAAGGGAGGCTAGATACCTCCTTATATAATTTCTACCTCACAATATGTAGTGCTTAATCTACTAAAGGAAATTCACTTTCAAACAAAAAGGTAGTTACAAAATTATGAAGCATACCTTCCCAATATGCAGTGATGAGGCACAACTCCACTTGAAGGTACCAGTTAATAGGGGTCATGTCCAGCGTGTTAATGAATCTGTGTACCCATTGATCTCGAGGAATGTCACTCTAGGCTTTTTTGCAGCTTCACACATGGTTCTTTGGGAAGCTTCGAGGTATGTACCTCACTTCGCAGCTTCCTACTTGTGCTGAGAACCACTCTGTCATCAAGGTTCAACATTGTGTCCAGTCTGTAATATTGCTTTTGTGCGTCCCCCACCATCTTGATGGTGTAGATTTCAGGGCCTCATCCATAGCCAACAACCTCTGTTGTGTTGGTACACTTGTTTCAAAATCTGAGAGGAAGGCTTCTAGAGGGTTCAGACCATCAAAGGTAGGCAAGTTACTTATTGTTGTACCAATCCAACGAACTTCTCTGGTCAGTCAAGCACATCTCCTTGTGGATACTTCATACATTTGTTTCTGCCAGTTCTCCAATGCTTCTTCTGAATCTGATGAACACACATTGTCACTTCACCAACTTAGATTTCCATCGGCAGTAGGGTTGATATAATCTTGTTGTCTAGTTAATTTATATATGTTTTCCAGCTCGTATGCATGGCCTTCTTCTTTGATGGGCTCTATATATCGTGGAACCTCATCTAGATCTATGGGTGAAATGACCCTAAGGCCATCTCTTTCAAATGTCATGCATCTTTTCTTTAAATCAACAACAGTAGAATTGTCAAAGGCCCAATCAATTCCTAGCAATGCAGGGTAAGGGCAACTATCATCAACAATTTCATTTACCTCGAAATCTGTAAAGGTCCTAACTCTATCGATGTCCACAAGGACATGCTCCAATCATCCAAATGGGCTGACAGCTTGCTAATTAGCCATTCTAAGCCTGATAGGGGAATAGATCAACTTTGGTTTTCCCATTAGTGCCCAAGTTTTCTTTGTCATGACATTGACCTCTGACCCTAGGTCGAGGACCACATAGTCTATATCATACTCTCCTATTTTAGCATTCAAATGTAATTCTTTGTTTGTTCTTATCTTCTTACCAATATGGTGTGCTTCCCTGTTCAGTAAGGGGTCTACCTTTCCTAGCTCATACTACCTGATTAGGTTATGGAAATCTTGCACAACATTCTCATCCCGATTTCACTTAAGACAAGTGTACAAAAATTTGATGAGTTTACTTACCTCTTTTCCTTCTTTTGGTGAAGTCGATTGATCAAATGCCTGAGGCATTCCATACCCTTTTATTTTTGGTTGCATTTTAGATGAGGATCCTTGGTTCCCCTTGAAATCCTATCTTGCTTCCTTGAAGATTTGTCTTTCTTTCCTTGCATCAAAAGCCCAAGTCTTCTCCACAACTTTCTTGATACCTAAATCTTCTGCGATCTTTAGTTGGATTTTTCTATCTTCTCCTATAGCAACACCTCCTCGAGTAATAACAACGACTCTAGGGTCTATTCCGCATGGTTTGGCATATATTATTTGCACTTGTGGGTTCTGCTAGTGTCCTCATCTTTCCTGAAGCTTAGCCATATGCACAGGGAATTCTTCTATGACATGCTCGAAAGAGTTACAATAACTGCAGGTTGTGCGAGTATTCTGACAATCCCTTGCCAAGTGTCCTGGCTACATGCAGTTATAACAGTTTATTTGTCCTTAGCCTCAGCCCATACCTCCTCCTCATCCTTGTCCTCTGTATCCACCACGAGGATTGAAGTTTCCTCTCCCTGGAGAGTTATACTGCGGAGTGTTTCCTTCTTGCTGTACTTCACCTTGAATATTGTATATGTCCCTCGACCTCTCATGCATGAGATCGTAATCTCTACAATATCGATCATCATGCCCCACTGATTTATAGAATGTGAAATACAAGTTTTTGGGTGTCTGGACATACTTTTGCATGTAATAGCACTCACCTGGGCGATGCCTATTTCTGCATACATCGCACCAGGGCATGTTAACTTGCTTCAAGGGGATTGACGCTCCTGAGGCAAAATACTCATGAAATAAGGGATAATGTTCCTTATCATGAACTTCGGATCTGCATCTTACACACCAGATATCTTCTCTCTTGTCCTTCCCCTTGTCCTTCTTCATATCCTCGACCTGCAGAGACAAACTAGTCAGCTGGCTCAAGATCTGGCTCATGCCTGAGCTAGATTCTCCCATAGGTGTTGATTCAAGCTTCATGGGGATCTCCAAAGATTCTGCCTGCGATGCAATCTTCTACTGCATCAGAGGGACTCTGATGTGTGGTAACAACGCCATGATGAACCATTCTTTTTTCTGTTCATTGGGGATCTGAAAAGTTAATCGACCTATTAGGGTCTTGAATCTCTGGTCGACTTCCCAAACAGGTTCCTCTACCTTTTATTTGATCTCTTTTATCTCTGTAATACATTGTGACTTTGACTTAGGTTTCTTAAACTTTGCAATCATTGCATTCTTGATCTCGTTCAGCGGCTTAGGCTGTGCCAGTCCTTAGACAAGTTTCATGTACCAGCTCAGCGCATGGTCCCTTAGCATAGTGATGAACTGGTTTCTATTGATGTCTTCATCGGTGATACTTTTAATATTCCACATGGCCTCACACAAGAACCCATGTTGATTGAGATCCTAAGATCCATCTCCCCTGAAGATAGGGAGCCTCATCTCATCTGCCATAGAGTTCCCTAGGCTTCCTGTCTGAGTATAGGCTGAGTTTCTAGTAACAACACTCTGAAGATTCTGGTGGTTCTGGCTATTCTGGTTGCTTGGTGCTATTGAAACAACATGAGGGTTAATGTTACTTACTTCAATAATCTGCACAACTCCTGAGGTTTCTGGCTTGATTTGGCGAAGTTCTTCAACTTCCCCTTCTTCTGTTCTAGTGGGTTCTGAATGTTCTTCATCGATTAGATCTACCTCTTCTCCACTGTAGAAACCCTCTTCTCTATAGTTTTTCTTAAGTAGGTTCTCAAGGTGAACCCCTATGAATAATCTTCCACTGCATGTATGTCCAACTTCTGTGTCACTGTCACTGTTTAAATTTCTGAACATTAGCCTTTTCAGTTCCGACCAATCTACTGTATCTTCAAGACGTTCTTTTCATGCGACAACATCTTGATTCTCAGCTTGAGAAAGTGCAAAAATTTTCCTCTGGGTCCTTTGAAAAATTATCTCTCGGCTTGGCTATATGATTCTACCCTATCAACAACAAATTCAATGATATACCCTCCAATGGTACTATCAAACCAATGATCTACTGCTCTGGATACAATGTTGTTTATATTTCTGGATCAGTGTGGTGTCCAAACAACATGAGGTCTAGATCTGATCTCGAATTGGGTATCGACTAATCTAGCCAACCACTCAGACAACTCCTGGTGGATTCCTCCAAAGAAGATCTTGTGAATGTTGGTGAAGATGTATCTTTGTATCCAATCTTCAATACTCAGTTTAGGGTTCTTATTTGGGGATTCAGCGAAGTCCCTCTCTTGATCCTCTATCCACTTTTGAATCTATGTCTTCGACAAGAACCACCTTGAAATTCCCTTAAAAAGATTCTTTTCCAGGCAACAGAACCATTTTTTGGCATAAGAGCAGACCCAGGGTTCACTCCAAGAGTGCACCAACAAGCCCTAGCTACTGGCCCTTTTGACAACACCTGCGAAGCAGATGTAGTCTCACCCGAAGCAGTTAAGAGGGGGGTTGCAGGGCAGAGATGTATACAACCAGGGGAATATCAAATGGAACTAATACAACAATACTGCAACATTCATGTACCTCTTATCAGCTAGATCTACTTTGCGCATCTATAAATCTGATCTAACACAATAATGCAAATAATAGTATAACAATGATAGAGATCCAGGAATCAATCACACATACGACACAAAGTATACGTGGTTCACCCTCTCTCTAGGGATATGTCCACATAATTGTGCTTATGATATATTGAGATAAAGCTTACAGTTCTGATCTGTGCTCTTAGTCAGCAGATCTTCTCTCTTCTTCTCTTTGTCTCCCAGCTTCCTGCACACCCAATTGCAAGTCTTGATCTTCGTACCCAGCTGAAGATCTTACAATACCAGAAGGCTCTCACTCTCAACACTTCTCTCTCTCACAGTACAATAATCTCTCAACCAACAACAATCAATATCAATACCCAACACTAGTATTGACCCGACCTAGGTCCTCTCGACCTCTATTTATACATTATAGTCCCTCACCTATAGCCTTAGGTCAAAACCTAGGTGTCAAAACCCTAATTACCCAAAAACCTAGGTCAACTTGACTCGTCTTTTCAGGGCTTCGCCAGCCTGTCTTTCCTCCCTTCTCGCGCAGTGCTCCAAAGCATCCAATGGTGGATTTCTCTGCTTGCTAAGTTGTCCTCGATCCATCTTCCTTGTTGATCTGTCATCCTCGATCTCCTCATCCAACAACTCACTTTTCCGTACTTCGCTCTAGCTTTTCTTCTCTTTTTCTTACTTTGACCTAGTGACAGTCACTGTGTCTCTCGCGCAGTTCGCATTTGACCTTTTATTCCTCGATCTTTGCTTCCTTCCATAACCAAGGGCCAACAACCTAGGTTATATTTGATCCTTAGTGGAGGATTTAACATTGCCCCACTTTGATTGACATGAAAAACCATCATTGACAAGATGGATCTCCTTTGGATGGTGAAGTGCATAAAAAATCAACTCTTGGTGATGAATTGGAAAAAAATTTACCCATCCCTTTCTTTGTAGGGTAACTAGTAACAATTTCTTTGTCTATGGTTGGGGATGTTTATTTTGTATTTATTAATATATTTAGACATTTTTATATACAATATGCTTTGCATTTGTTTTTAATCCCTTTTTAGTAGGATATTATTCTTTCCACTTTTTCAATTAGTTATAGATTCATACATTAAAAAATTATAGGCTTCTCAACGTTCAGTTGAAAAATATTTTATAATTTATGATTTATTTATTTTTGGTTAAAATATTGATTTGACATTTTTTTTTATCATTGTTGATCGAGCAAAATAAGAAATAAATAAATCAATTAGTTTTGGGTTCACACATTACAAAATTAGTCTTCTCAAAGTTGAATTGGAAAAAAATATTTTAGTCAACCTTCATTCAATGTTTGATCTAGGTGGATATCGGTGGCCACCCACCTTTTCCAAATGGCTCAAAACAGTTTTCTAGCCATTTTGGCAATTTACTATTTTTAGCAGGTTTTAACTTCTGGGGCCATTTTGAGGGTCCAAATGAAGGTTTTTCGAGATAGAGGTTCTCAATGATAGTCGAAGGCATGAATGAGCCCCCAAAATGAATCTCCTCGACAA
>CBVK0101536807.1:0-14515 GCA_900067695.1 Picea abies | reverse complement strand
TATATATATATATATAAATGCAATATGAATTTTAACTTGAATTTTAACTACTAGGGCTGTTACAGCCCGTGACTCTCAGCAAGGAAATTGTAGCCAATAAGCTGCAAGGGTCTGTCTAACATGCGGTCTACAAGGTGAAAAGTTGAAGCTTGATTCGTTTGAATATCTATCGGGTAACCACGCAACAACTTATCTTATTTTAGCAAGGCAAAATAGTTAGAGAACCGGTTTGCTAAGGTTGTGTTCTCTTGGTTTGACAATATAGCTTTCAAAATATGTGAAACTTTTGTATGGTTGAAACAACTTAGTTTTTGTAAGCACAAGACAAGTAATTTAGACCATATTGAGTACAGATGCTAACAAATATGCAGTTAATATGTCAAGAATATATACTCAGCAGTAAAGACATAATGTACCACATGAAATCAATGATTTACACAATTTGAAACAACTAGGCCATCAACTACATAAGGTGTTCCTCCCAAAGCATAAGAGAAGCAGTACATCACTTCTGTGTAATGCCCTATTTCTATGAACTTCATCGATGTTATATTCAAATAGAAATTTTGCTAGTATGTAGTTTATCAAACAGAAAAATTGCCACCAGTAAACCTTAAAGTAATCCAGGATGTGGTTTAAATAAATAGAGAAAACAATTTGATGCAGAACGTCGCCCTCGCAACCGTCCGCTCTCACCAGGACCTTCTTTCACACAGGCCCGAAGAGTCGAATATCTCTTCCAACTCCTCTCGAGAGTTCTCAATACCCACAGTAACTCCTTCTGCGATCTCCCCTTCGCTTATCGAGAAATCAGGTTTCGCGATATCGCGAAACTCATTGGCACGTTCCCGTGCAAATCAAAACCCCGAAATCCGATGGGTCAATGGTCAACGCTCTTGTTCTTATCGGGGATTTCCCTATTGGGAAATCGACACCTGTGATGTCGCGATTCACTCGCTCCTCAAATCTCCGAACCCCGAACTACGATGACACGTGCACAAATCTCTCGCCACGTCACCTCTTCTCTCCGTCCTTATCAGAAATTGTGGGATCGCGATTTCACCGGTCGCAATTCCTTTGCACCGAGAAGTCCCGAACACCGAACCCCGACCTCGCGGGATCTGAGGCCATGTGTCCCCGTAGCGATTGATGGCTCCGATTGAATCAGGAAATCGCTACTCGCAATTTTGACCAGCATAAAACTCTCCCCTCGTCAAACTCCGAAGGCTGAACCCCGATGGGCTTTTAATCCTTCCTTCCTGCGCCTATGGGCTGAATCCCGCGCAACTTCTCCCAGATCTGACGGTCGACGGGATTTTTCAAATCTCTCCTGCGAATCCTGTCCGCCTGTTCTCCTCCTTGGAGATTTCTTCTGCTCCAAAGATTCTCTCTGTTCGAGCCTTTTCTGGGTCTATTCCCACAGTGTTCACGTAAGGAACTATCCCTCTTGAGCTTGCATATTCTGACTCCCTCAGAGACTTTGCACACGATTCCTGCGCTCGACCTCCAATAGCTCTCAAAGTGTTGAGTCCTTTAGAACCTATGCGCTTACAACCACTATAATCACGGTCTTCCTGTGCTCAGACTAACTGCTGAGACTTCAAATTCAGCCTGCACTTCTCCTGCACGGCTCTAATAACCCAATTCAACTTCTGGACGAATGAGAGTAAGAGTTTAACTGTCTAGCCTCATCAACGCACTCTATGTGGATGAATTCAACTGCACTCTATGCAGGAATCTCCTGGCTCAGGCAGAGAAACAATTGAAACTCATTCTCCTCTCTCTCACAGATTTTCAATTCAATTATGAAATCACATACACAGCATATCAAAGCAAATGCATGACAGAAAGCAAACATCCATGAGAATAATATCAACACAGAGAAACAACACAAACCATGAAGCTGAATCAAAGACTCTCTTCTATTAATTCAATCTGTACATGGGTGTTCTTCACAAGTTCTCTGCTCTGCTCTGCTTGCTCTCAATGATAATAATACAATGTACAAAGAGGGTGTCTATATCCTGTTTCCCTCTCGAACTCTACAACTATCAAATCTACAATTAAATGTTCTATCTACTTTACATTAAATCTTATTAAATGCCTCATCTACCTAAGGATGAGAGCTTATCTGCTCAAGGTCCCCTTTACAATACAAGTGCACTTCTTTATGAATGCCTTCATTAAAGAGCGGCGCAACAATTTTCCAAAGCATTTCAAAATTTGTGTGCTGGCACTATCCTGCTGTCTTTTCTGCTCCACGCGTTGGCTCGCTTGATGAGTGAGAGATGCTCCTGCATCATACTCCTCGACTTGAAAAATTTCATGGGCTCCTGTCCATGAGCTCCTGCACGTTGTGTCCATGCTTCTGTATAACTGCCTCAGTCTCCCAGCTAGCATCTTCCACTGGGTGATTCTTCCATTTTACCAGGTATTCAAAATACTGCTTCTGCCTGGTCTTCTTTCCCACTCGCTTGTCCAGTATGCACTCCATCTGCGGCTTCTCTGCAACTGGTAATTGATTCTGCCATTGGATCACTGGTTCCTCAATTCCAGTTTCTACTTTTCCAGCTCTGTATGGGTATAAATCCGAAACATTGAAAATCGGAGATATCCCGATGCCATCTGGCAACTCAAGCTCGTAAGCGTTCTCCCCGAATTTCTTCAGGACTTTGCATGGCCCGATTTTTTTCATTTTGAGCTTGTTATATGTTCCCCTTGGGAACCTTTCTTTCCTCAAATGTGCGAGAACAAGATTGCCAACTTCAAACTGAAGTTGTCTCTTCCACTGATCGGCTCTGCGCTTGTACTCTTGATTTGATTTCATCAGTCGCTGCTTCACCTTCGTGTGAAGTTCTCTCATGGTTTCAGCGAACTCTTCAGCACTAGCACTGCTAGTCGAAGCCTGTTCTGACTCCCTGAGTTCAGAAACTCTCCTCGGCTGTGTCCCATACAAGATCTGAAATGGGCTTCTGCCTGTACTCTGATTTATAGAATCATTGTACGCAAACTCTACCTGTGGCAAGATCTGGTCCCAACTGTTGTGGTGCTCTGTCACCAAGCTTCTCAGCAAGTCTCCTAGACTTCTGTTGACCACCTCGGTTTGTCCGTCTGTCTGCGAATGGTAAGCCGAACTAAATGCCAAATCAGTTCCCAGCTTCTTCCATAGTGTCCTCTAGAAATGACCTATGAACTTTGTATCTCTGTCCGAGACTATACTTCTCGGCAATCCATGCAGTCTAACAATTTCTTTAAAAAACAAATTTGCGATGTGGGTCGCATCGCTGGTCTTCTGACACGGAATAGAATGTGCCATCTTCGAAAACCTGTCCACCACCACAAAGATGGAATCAACTCCCCTTTGCATCCTTGGTAAACCCAATACAAAATCCATACTGATTGCCTCCCATGGCCTCTCAGGTATGGTTAATGGCTGATAAAAACCTGTGTTCTTCTTTCGGCCCTTCGCGTGTTGGCAAATCCTACATCTGTCAACAAACCTCTTAACATTTGCTCACATGCCCGACCAAAAATACGATTCTCTCAACTTTGCGAACATCTTGTCATGTCCAAAATGACCTGCTAATCCCCCGCTATGCTTTTCTCTCACTAAATTCTCCCTCATGGAGCAATCTGGAATGCATAGTTGATTGCGTTTGAATAGAAATCCTTCCTGGATCATAAAATCTATCCACGGGCTTCTATCCCTGAGAACTGGGTTCTCAGCTACCTCATATGCTTCTTCGAAGTCTGCATCACCTGCATACATATCCTTCAGATTTTCAAAACCCAACGTCTTGACTCTGAATTCCTGTAACAACAAACATTTCCTGCTCAAAGCATTAGCCACTTTGTTAGCAGTTCCTGAAATGTGTTTAATGACAAATGTGAAATTCTACATGTACTCTACCCATTTTGCATGCTTCTGGTTCAACTTATCCTGTTGACTCACGAATTGCAACGCATGATTATCGCTGTACAAAACGAATTCCTTAGGTATCAAGTAATGCCTCCACTTCTTTAATGCCTGTATGATGGCATAAAATTCTTTATCATAGGTGGAGTATTTCAGCTTTGCGTCATCCAGCTTCTCGCTGAAATATGCAACAGGCCTGTCATCCTGACTCAAGACCCCTCCTACAGCATATCCACTGGCATCACATTTCACCTGAAATGTCTTCTGAAAGTCAGGCAACACCAGAATTGGTTGCTCTGTGATCTTTCGCTTCAACATACTGAAGCTTCTTTCATCCTCTGCTATCCAGCGAAAAGTCTTATGCCGCTTTTTCACTGTGTCCATCATTGCTGCGCTAATTCCACTAAAATTCCTAATGAATTTCCTGTAGAAACTAGCCAAACCATGGAAACTCCTTACCTCGAAAACATTTCTGGGCGATGGCCAATTTTTTATCACATTCACCTTTTTAGGATCCATCTTTAGCTCATTCGCCGATATAACAAAACCCAAATAAATGAGCTCTGTCTGCATGAAGGATCACTTCTTCATGTTGACCAATAAATTCTCTTGCTGTAGTCTTCTCATTACCATGGCCAAATGCTTCAAATGTTCAGCCTTGGTCTTGCTGAAAATCAGTATATCGTCCAGGTACACAACAACAAATTTCCCGATGAATTCCTGTAGGAATTCATTCATCAGTCTCATGAATGTGCTTGGCGCATTTTTCAAGCCAAACGACATGACCAACCATTCGTACAAACCTTCGTTTGTCTTGAATGCTGTCTTCCATTCATCACCCTCTCTCATGCGAATATGATGATATCCACTTTTGAGATCAATCTTCGAAAAATAATTTGCCCCACTCAGGCAATCCATCAGATCATCCATTCTCGACAGTGGAAATCTGTACCTGATGGTGATTTTATTAATCACTCTGGAGTCTGTACACATCCTCCAGCTTCCATCCTTCCTTGAACTTAGTACTGTCGAAACAACACACGGACTCAGACTCTCTCTGACCAGTCCTTTATCCATCAGATCCTGTACCTGCATTTTCACTTCCTCATTCTCCTGCGGCGTCAATCTGTACGCAACTTTATTTTTCAAACTTGCTCCAGGTATGAGGTCAATATGGTGACTCACACTCCTCATCGGTGGCAACGAATGAGGTAGTTCGTCCACGATGATATCAGCGAACTCTCCCAGCAGTTCCTGAATCGCATCTGGTAAGTCGTCCACTCTTGTGCTAGTCAGGACAATTCTTGGTTTCCTGACCACTAAGAATTGTGGATGTTCATTCTTCTCCATCACTGTGAGAAGCTCCTTCCCACTCATGAGAGGTATCGTGCTGTTTACTTCTGGTTTTACTTCCTTATCCTTTATCGGAAGCAACGTATGTGACCTCCCATCATTCTCCAAGGTGTATGTGTTCATTCTCCCATCATGAACAACATTTCTATCATACTGCCATGGTCTATCCAATAATACATGAAAGACATCCATGGGAATAACATCACATAGGACTTTATCCTTATATTCACCCATTTTAAAATCAACCAAGCATTGTTTTGTAACACTTACCTGGTGTCCTTTCTGCATCCATGACACTTTGTATGGACTCGGGTGATTGGTCGTCTCCAGCTCCAGCTTTTCCACCATCTCGGTCGAAATGAGATTGTCAGTGCTTCCGCTATCCACTATGACCTTGCATTTCCAGCCCTTGGTCTTGCAAGTCATTCTGAACAGTCTGGTTCTCTGAGCTGTATCTTCCACCTCCTTCTCAGGTGTTAACAAAATTTTATGCAACGTCAGTGACTTCCCACTTCCGACGTCTTCATCCTCATAATCACGCCTCTGCGCCTCAGTGATGTGAGCTTCTCCTCTGTCCATTTTCCTGTCTGTACAATCCACGGCTTTATGTTCGTCTTTTCCACATGTAAAACATGTTATAACTCCTCCTCTACCTCTTCCCCTAACTCTGGTACGAGGAAAAGTGTTGGCGTCAGCATAACCGCCACTCTGCTCTGTATGCTGTCTCCTCGGCTCAGCATATGGCTGCCTCTGCTGTGAGGTTCCACCTCTCTCAACCTTACCCTGAGGTTTCCTCCATTCCTCCTTGGGCTTCTGTATTTTTTCTTGGGCAATGGTCTTGCCTCTGGGCTGGCTCCTGCCTCGCCCTCACTGTCCCTGCTTGCAACTCAGCTTCTCCTCGGATTTCAGAGCCATCTGGTAAGCATCTTCCACCATCCTGATGGTTAGCATGCTTAACTCATCCTGAATGTCATATCTTAGACCATTCAGATATCTCGCCACCTTTTCATCATCGCTCTCCCGATGACCTGCTCTGATATTGAGTCTGTAAAACTCTTCGGTGTACTCCTTCACCGTCATGATCTTCTGTCTCAGGTTCTGCATTCGCTTGAACAATGTGATATTATAATCTCTGGGGATGAATTTCACTTTCATCTTAGCGATCATCCTGTCCCAGCTCTTAATTTTATGTTTTCCTTTGCAACACCTATCAGCCTGCAACTCATCCCACCATAGGGCTGCATGTCCTTTCAACTTGGTAACAACATGCCTTACCTTCTTATCCTCTTCGATATCCTTGTAATCGAAGTAGGTGTTGAGTGCGCGGATCCAATCCAGCAACTCTTCTACATCCAGACTTCCTTCGTACGCTGGAATATCCATTTTGGTCTTTGAGCTCATTCTCGAAATGGCTCTGATCAACCACTCGGTTGAAGCATCTTCTGCTGTGACTTCTTCTTCGTATCCAGCTTCCTCTTCCACTTCAGAATCACTGAAATCTCCAGCGTCGACTCCGCGTCTCTGCGTTGTTTCCATCTCCTCAAGCCTTGCTCAGAGATCTCTCATTTGGCGCTCTATTTCTGGATTTCCTGCTGGTCTACCTCTTCTTCGGGCATCCCTGTCTTCTCGATCAGGTGACTGCCTTTCTCTTATGGGTGGCATGGTGTAATCCGCTTCTCTCTGCTACCGGAACAAAGAGAACTCTTCTCTCGCTCTGATACCACACTTGATGCAGAACGTCTCCCTCGCAACCGTCCGCTCTCACCAGGACCTTCTTTCACACAGGCCTGAAGAGTCGAAGATCTCTTCCAACTCCTCTCGGGAGTTCTCAATACCCACAGTAACTCCTTCTGCGATCTCCCCTTCGCTTATTGGGAAATCGGGTTTCACGATATCGCGAAACTCATTGGCACGTTCCCGTGAAAATCAAAACCCCGAACTCCGATGGGTCAATGGTCAACACTCTTGTTCTTATCGGGGATTTCCCTATCGGGAAATCAGCACCTGTGATGTCGCGATTCACTCGCTCCTCAAATCTACGAACCTCGAACTCTGATGACACGTGCGCAAATCTCTCGCCACGTCACCTCTTCTCTCCGTCCTTATCGGAAATCGTGGGATCGTGATTTCACCGGTCGCAATTCCTTTGCACCGAGAAGTCCCGAACGCTGAACCCCGACCTCCCGGGATCTGAGGCCACGTGTCCCCGTAGCGATCGACGGCTCCGATTGAATTGGGAAATCGCTACTCGCGATTTTGACTAGCATAAAACTCTCCCCTCGTCAAACTCTAAAGGCCGAACTCCGATGGGCTTTTAATCCTTCCTTCCTGCGCCTATGGGATAAATCCCGCGCAGCTTCTCCCAGATATGACGGTCGGCGGGATTTTGCAAATCTCTCCTGCGAATCCTGTCCGCCTGTTCTCCTCCTTGGAGATTTCTTCTACTCCAAAGCTTCTCTATGTTCGAGCCTTTTCTGGGTCTGTTCCCACAGTGTTCACGTAAGGAACTATCCCTCTTGAGCTTGCAGATTCTGATTCCCTCAGAGAATTTGCACAGGATTCCCACGCTCGACCTCCAACAACTCTCAAAGTGTTGAGTCCTTTAGAACCTGTGCGCTTACAGCCACTGTAATCACGGTCTTCCTGTGCTCAGACTAACTGCTGAGACTTCAAATTCGCCCTGCACTTCTCCTGCACGACTCTAATAACCCAATTCAACTTCTGGGCGAATGAGAGTAAGAGTTTAACTGTCTAGCCTCATCAATGCACTCTATGCGGATGAATTCAACTGCACTCTATGTAGGAATCTCCTGGCTTAGGCAGAGAAACAATTGAAACTCATTCTCCTCTCTCTCACATATTTTCAATTCAATTATGAAATCACATACACAACATATCAAAGCAAATGCATGACAGAAAGCAAACATCCATGAGCATAATATCAACACAGAGAAACAACACAAACCATGAAGCTGAATCAAAGACTCTCTTCTATTAATTCAATCTATACATGGGTGTTCTTCACAAGTTCTCTGCTTTGCTCTGCTTGCTCTCAATGATAATAATACAATGTACAAGGAGGGTGTCTATATCCTGTTTCCCTCTCGAACTCTACAACTATCAAATCTACAATTAAATGTTCTATCTACTTTACATTAAATCTTATTAAATTCCTCATCTACCTAAGGACAAGAGCTTATCTTCTCAAGGTCCCCTTTACAATACAAGTGCGCTTCTTTATGAATGCCTTCATTAAAGAGCGGTGCAACAATTTTCTAAAGCATTTCAAAAATTGTGTGCTGGCACTATCCAGCTGTCTTTTCTGCTCCACGCGCTGGCTCGCTTGATGAGTGAGAGATGCTCCTGCGTCACAATTCCATCTATAAAGCATGAAATAGTAAGGGTTGGCTTGAAATTTGCTCTAGTCATGTATATGTATTATGCATACTTAAAGTCAAATATATATACATACCAAGGATAGATCAGTAACTGAGCAGAGAGCCATATCAAAAATTTTACGTGCCAGATCAATGTTACCAGCAACTGCCTCAATCCGTGCATATGTTCCACACAATAGAAAATCCTGGCGATTATTCTTCAGTAGTTTTCTCGCAAGAGCGCGTGATGAATTGACTCCACTCATCCCAGAATTTACTTCAGCTTTTGCATATCCTTCAACAATCAGAAGGGCTTCTTTCAAGCTATGATTTTGAGGGAATGCTTTGCTACTGAGAAACAACACATTACGAAGAAATTTTCCATGACCACCAGCGCCCAGTGCACACACAAACCGACCGACCGACTGCAGCAACAACAATAGCTTAGAAAAAAAAAAAAAAATTCTCATTTGAATGTTTTAAGCTGGCTATAGTATTCTAAAATTCTCCCAGATAGGAGAAGGGTGAACCTGGCACATCAGAATAACTATAAACTACCCAACACGTCCAAAAGAATGCTTCAACACACACACAAAAAAAAAATATGAGTTATGACACTCCAAATGGCTAATTAGACAAACTTCACTGAACCATTTTTTACATGATTAATTCCTAATATAAATATATTTTTAGAACTGATAAGCAATAAAATATATATTCAATACTTAGCATCAAGCTTATATTTTTCACATTTCAGGAACTCGATATTTGGGCATAAAATAGACCTGCACTGAGCCAACAACCATTAGCTAAAAGCCTGGTGCTTGGAATTAACTCTTCTCCGTGAGAGAAAGGGCATGTGATATCTAAACAAGACCAATTTTGTCATTATTACCCAAAATGTTAAAATATAGACATAATAAAATCAAATAACTAAATTTTCTATCAATGAGCATGGCAGATTGCCATGGCGAGAACATGCACACCTAGTAGAAGTGCCACATTTCCAGGACATGGGTATTTTTATTAAAGAACATTGGAAATCATTGTCGCTAAGCAACCAATATAATATAGGAACAACTTCTTAACTTTTTAGAAAATAAAAGCTATCGTGATAAAAAAAAAAAAAACAAGATATCCTGCAATGATAAAGACACCAATAATTTGGATATTTATGACATGGGTTCTAAATAACTGTGCAGATTAACCACCATTGACAAACATGATAAGAATCTAACTACTACCAGGTGGTAAGAAAATTTATATATTTAAATCCTAATATATAAGAGTGCCTTCAGCGACATATGTCAATTTCCCACATTTTAGTTCCATGCTTCAATGCATAGCCACTCTAGGCACCTCAAAAGGCATGGTGCCCATGTAGAATAGCATGCCAGAGATGTATATAAGCGGAGAAAAAAGGAAGACTTCGTGGCGTTTCAGCAGCAGAGAAAGCACCAGGCAGATAAACTTGTGCATACATTAGCAGGTGGAAATGGCAATGGCAATGTGGCTTCTGCTCCTGCGCCCTACATACAGTTATTCTTGATACAGGTTTTGCTGCTGCTTCTCCACCCATGTCTCGGTTTGGAATGATTCCTGAAACCCATTACCAAATTTGTAAGGATTACAACCCAATAAACCTCGTTGTCAGATCGCCCTATACACAATATGGACACAAACCTGACACTCAAAACACATCAAATGAATATGTACAACTCTATCTCTATACTTGCCTATTTCTTCCTGAATTGAAGGATGCAGGGAAAATTGAAAACTATGGCTCTGAAAGGAAAACTGAAAACTATTGTTATGAAGGGAAAACTGTAGCCATGAAAGCAAACATAAATAATAACAATTACAGTTCCTCTCCAAATTCATTTGATGCAGAAGCCTGCAGATTCACCCACCCGTTGCAGGTAGTATGGAGGAGAGAAGGCCATGGCGGCCGACCGCGTAACCAAAAACTTCACAAGATGAAACGATGGGGAAAAGAGGAATTAGGGTTAAGATGATAGAGGTTAGGATTAGATACGGGGGGTGCTGGAGGAAGCAAGGCGGGCACGTGGAATCCATGCGTGCCCGCACTCTTTTTTTTTTTTATGTTTTGTTTACTAATTTTTATTTTTATTTTTTTTATGTGTGTTCGTTTATTTTTTTATTATTTTAAGTGTAAAAATAATTTAGTGTAAAAAAATATATATACATAATCTAGGTCAAGTTAGTTTAAATTAAATTAAAGTTAATTTAGGTTAAATTAGTGTAATAATAATTTTAAATTAATTGTTTTATTTAGTGTAAAGTTAATCTACATTAAAGATGATTAATGATGTTACGGATTAGATTAAAGTTGGGTTAGATTAACATTTTTCCGGAGCAGACGGGTTTTGAACCCGCGACCACCCACTACCTAAGCCTTAAGGAACAACCAAACACCAACGCACCATGTATGTGCCTTGAAAAAAAAATGTATGTGTGATTGATTAAGGCGATTGAAGCTTAGGATTAAGTTTAGTCTAGATTTTTAGTTTAATAAACTAGCACAACCAAAAAGTGGCTGGCGGCTGGTTAATGCCAAAAGGTACATAGCGCTGGTGAACACCGAAACGTGGCTAGCAATTGTGGATAATTATTCAGATGCCACGGTTTAATCCTATTTAATCATTTAAACGTGGTAATTATATATCCTTACAACAATTTTTTTTTAATGTGATTAGGTAAATGTTAAAAAGTAAACATGTTAACAGATGCCTTGATAAATGCAAGAAAGTTATGAACAATAAATCTGACCCATTGATTTTGGAGGACGACTAAGAATATGCCAGCATCTTCAATGCATAGCCATCAGATAAGGGTTTAAGGTTCAATACGATTAAAATATCATTAATTGTGCCCATTGTCAATAGGTGTACGCCTTTAGGTGTAAATTAATAAACATAAGGTCAGAAGTCACTTTAAACAAGTTGTAAGCAAAAAGTTAAAAGGGCTTAGACTAGGACAAGCGGGAAGGAGGCGACATATGCACTAGGAGAGTAAGCATAGGAAGTGGCGAGTAAGGCACAAGGCTAGTGTAGCTACAGGGCAAGGGAACCAATAGTTCTTTTCGTAGGGGAGAAGAAATCAAGCTTAGACGCTTAATACTAACCCTAACCGAGCCAATCCCCTAATGGAGTAATCTCTTTTTATAGAGAAGTAAAGAAAACTTACGCCTAACCCTGTTTCTAAGTTTAAGTAGCACCAATTTAAAACATCCTGGAACTCACCCTGACAACTTTGGTTGATGCAGGTTAAAGCATACATGATGGTCAGGACTTGAGGGAATCGAGGCAGGGGAGTGTCGTCGCAAGAACCGCCAACACCGCCAGCACCACCACCACCATCGCCCGAATTATCCCCCATACTGCGCTCGTTGGAAGCCATTAACGAGACTTTAAAGGCGTGACAACCGGCAGGGACTGAAGTGGAACCCCCACCGTCTGGAACAGGTAATCCAGAAGCAGCAAGGTATTTAGGGGGAGGACCTCCACCTGAGGACATCACACGAGAATTACAGAAGATCAAACTTCCAGAGTTTGCCGGGGGTCGCGCCAGTGAACGCGTGGAAGCATGGTTGGAAGGCATGACAAGGTGTTTTTCCTTAAGGGGCTATGCGTCCAACTCAAAGGAAAAGATCACCATTTTTCAGTTAAGAGACAACACCTTGAACTGGTGGGGCAACTTGGAAAGACAACTGCACCTTACCCCAGACACAGTATCTTGGGAACTTTTCAAGGAGAGGTTCCGAATGAAATATCTACCAGCATACTATGAGAAACAACAGGTAGGGGAATTTCATGCCTTAGTACAGGAAAAAAGAACTGTAGAAGAATATGAGATCAGGTTTATGGAACTGGTCAAATATGTTTCGTATATGGACAATGAATAACGACAGGCAGAGCGCTTCGTCTATGGATTGAACCCTAAGATAAGATCTATGGTGTGGATGTGGAAACCTTCTTCAGTAGCGGAAGCGGTGGAAAATGCACGTTATGCGAAAGAACATATGAACTTGACCGGAGGTACAAGACCGACATTTCAGCATCGCCTGGTATTCGTAGGGAAGGCCCCGAGGACATTTCCTAGGGGAGGGGGCTCAAGGCCACCACCATATGGTAACAGAGTCGCGCCAAGGACAGTAGCTGCAGGGATTTCAATGGTAGCAAGTGCAACATCTTGTTCATCTCCAACGGTGCAGATAGGTCCACGACCATCTTAGGGAAGAGCTAGTAGGGGCAGGGGTTCCACGAGAAGGAACTCATTTAAGAGACAATCACATAACAGTGCACCAGTTCAATCTCGTGTTACCTGTTGGAGGTGCGGAGGACCCTATTACCAGTGTGACTACCCAGAGTCACCATCAGGGTTTGTGCATAGAGAAGGAAAGGCATTGATGGGGAGATCAAGCAACAACCACCAGATTTACACAACGGTTAATAATCGCCAAGCTGAACATCAATCCATGATGGTGGAGTCATCAGGTACGCTAAATTATATCAATGTTAAGATTTTGTTTGATTCTGGTGCGACAGATAGTTTCATTTCACCATCTGCATTAGAAAAGAGTGGGTTGGCAGCCTACGAGCATGATGACTTTAAACAAGTCGAGATGGCTTCGGGGGAAAAACAAGCTGTAGGACCTAGTGTTGATAATTGTATAGTAGACCTGGGAGTGTGTACTACCATGTTGAAGGTATACGTCACTGCTCTTGAAGCATATGACCTAATCATTGGAATGGATTGGTTAGCAGCTCATCGAGCTTTGGTAGATTGTTTCGCAAAGAGGGTGCTTTGTGTCGATGATGAAGGAAGACCAATAGAGATCCAGGGTGTACAGAGAAAAGTGTCGCTACGATTTATATCCACTATGAAGGTTAAGCGATGCTTGAGGCAAGGGTGTCGACTTTATGTAGTGGAAGCAGTGAATGAAAGGAAGGGACCCTCATTGGTTCAGTACCCGGTATTGTCAGAATTTCAGGATGTTTTCCCGAACGTGTTACCAGGGTTACCTCCTGAGAGAGAGCTTGATTTTACCATTGAGATAAAACCTGGTGCATAACCAATTTCCAAAACTCCGTATCGGATGACAGCGCCGGAACTTTGTGAATTGCAAATGTAGTTGAAAGAGTTACTAGACTTAGGGCTAATAAGGCCTAGTGTCTCGCTCTGGGGCACACCGGTAATTTTTGTAAAGAAGAATAATGGATCCTTACGACTGTGTATAGACTACAAGGACTTGAACCATGCTACAGTGAAAAACATGTACCCGACGCCACAAATAGATGACCTCTTCGATCAGATGAAAGGAGCAACGGTGTTCTCAAAGATCGATTTGCGATCAGGGTATCATCAGTTAAGGTTTAAGGAAGGTGATATCCCAAAAACGGCCTTCCGAACTCAGTTTGGACATTACGAGTTTGTTGTAGTACCTTTCAGATTGACCAATGCGCCAGCAGTATTAATGAGCCTCATGAACGACGTATTCCAGAAGTACTTAGACCATTTTGTACAAGTCTTTTTAGATGACATCCTCATCTATTCCAAAAATGAAAGAGAACACGAGGAACACTTGCAAATAGTGTTGTCCTGTCTTAGAGAGAACAAATTGTATGGGAATCTGTCAAAGTGTTCCTTCTTCCAGAAAGAAATCCACTATTTAGGTCATATCATTTTCGGCGAAGGAATCTCTGTGGACCCAGAAAAGGTAAAGGTCATTATGGAGTGGCCAGTGTCGAAAAATGCACATGAGGTGAGAAGCTTCATGGGGCTAGCGGGTTATTACTGGAGATTTGTGGAAGGATTCTCAAAAATAGTGAAACCCATCACCACTTTG
>CBVK0101536803.1:0-20215 GCA_900067695.1 Picea abies | reverse complement strand
ATAAGCTGCCATCATCTTAGCGAGTCTTTCACTCTGTATTCTTACAATCTCTGTACATTTCTTTTATTAATAGAAATCATGTATTATTGTATCTCTGTGTTTATGGTTGCATCTCTGATACATTTCTGTTATATTATTGGTTGCATCTCTGATACATTTCTGTTATATTATTGGATATCCATGATATCTCTGCTCATTTCTTTATTATATCTCCTCTCTCATTTCGTGCCGAAAATAATCCGGATCATGAATAATATTGTAGGGTCCATAAAATTTTGGAGATGATTTCTTATTTTTGTTTTGTTTGATAGTATATTTCTTATAAGTTTGTAGTCTCAAAAATACCCAATCACCCTCCTCAAATTGTCTTTCACTTCTATGTACATCTTCTTGATGCTTCATCCTATTTTGTTCCATTTGAAGGTTTTCCTTAAGAATTGTCAAAGTTTTTTTAGTATTTTCCATATGTGACTATAATGCCTCTACTTTGGAATGGTCCTATAAAAAGTATGAGATACTAGGAGTTGGATATCCATAAAGGGATTCAAATGGGGACATCTTACTAGATGTCTGATAGGTGGTATTATACCAGCATTCTTCTAGTGGAATCCACTTCACCCATTGATATTTATTATCTAAAAATAGCAATGCATATAACCCTCTAAACATTTGTTAATTGTTTATATTTGACCATCTGTTTGTGGATGATATGATCAGCTCATAGATAGTATTGTTTGACTCATATTCCATAATTATTTCCAAAACTTTCCTTTGAATTTTGGATCTCTGTGACTTAAAATTACTTTAGGAAATCCATGAATTCTATGAATTTCCTTCATGAAAACTTCCTCAATTTGACTTGCCATATATGTACTTTGAATTCCACAAAAATGTGCATATTTTGTGAGTCTATCCATGATAAAAAAAATGTCATCCTTACCTTATAATTTTGGTAAACATGTAATGAAATCCATTGATATCTCTTCCCGTGTTTGATTAGGTATTTGTAAAGGTTGAAATAACCCCAAAGATCTTACTATTTCTCCTTTATTTATTTGCAAAACTTGACATTCTCTTACAAATTTTGAATGTCTTTCTTCACTCCTTCCCAAAAGAAATCTTTTTTTATCCTTTAATACGTTTTAAGGAACCTTCAATGTCCTACCATCAGAGAATCATGAGAATCCATTAATATTTGTTTCTTAAACTTTGATTGAGGGCATTAAAATATACTCCCCTTGTAACAGAGAATATTTATCTTCCACTCCCAATGTTCCAGATACTTCATCCCTTCCTTTATGTTAGAATATTGAGACATATGAATAAACATACAACAGTATTAAAAAAAAAAGCCTTACTAGTCTATCTTCCTATCCATATAACAACAACATTTAATCATAATAATAAAGGGACAAGAGAAAAAGAGTACAACATGTATACATGGTAAAACCCCAAAATGGGGAAACATCCACGGGGAGGTATTCTCTTATTTATTCTTCAAAAATATCCAATCTTACACTTGATTTCCCACAAATCACACTCCATATTCACATCATTCCAATGTATATTATCACTATGTGATCCTTCATTACAATGTACCCCATGGGTATCTCCTACCTCTATTATATACCAAGACGTATATGTTGATGAGATTGTTGATTAATTGGGTTGTTTGTCATTGATGTCAACCCTTGAAGAAAGTTTGGTAGAGAATTCAGGTAACACAAAGGTTTAGGTCATGGACCCAAGTTTGTTTGATGTATAATGCTGTGAGTTTTAACATATTTGAAGGTCATACTATTCTAGATGGATAGTACATGCCATGTCATTTCCGATGGTATGTGGAACATCACATAACTCCTCATAGTTAGAGAGTTATGGCCATGTGAAGTTGGAGAACCCTCATGAGTCATCTAGAAGCCCCAAAAGGTCAAAGTAGTCAAAGTAGTTGCAAAGAAGAAATTATTTAAATAATGAAGTGAAGTGATGAGTGTAATATAAGTCAAAGTGGATACAAAATAAATTATTTAAATAATAAATTTAATGGAGAAATTACTAAGTGGACAAGTGGTTAGAAGTGGTTTAGCCCTAAAATAAGGAAAGTGGTTTAAGATAGTTAGAAGGTAACCCCTTGAGGAAGCTACATAAAAGTATAGGAAAATATTTAAATAATAAAGAGAAGTGATGAGTGTACTATAAGTCAAAGCGGATAGAAAATAAATTATTTAAATAATAAATTTAATGGAGAAATTACTAAGTGGGTAAGTGGTTAGAAGTAGGTTAGCCCTAAAGTAAGGAAAGTGGTTTAAGAGTTACAAGGTAACCCCTTGAGGAAGCTACATAAAAGTATAAATAAGAGGCAAGCATCTCTAATTTTAATAAAAATTAAGCATATTGAATATCTACAAGTGGCTAAGGTAACCAAAGGATATCTAAGGAGAATTTCAGAGGGAAGGTGAAGTAAAGAAGGATGAAATTCAAGGGAGGATAAATTCTTTTGATGATGTTTTCTAAAGTATGTTATTTATAGGTCATCTCACCATTTTCGCAATAACTTTTTTCTAGAATGATTCAAACCACAAAATATAGAGGCTATTGAGGAAACATATCCAAGTAGTTGTGATAAAAATTTCATCTTGTGGGTCATTGTATTTTTAAAGTTACACTCCGTGGAAAATAGGGTTTGTGGCTAGTCCTAAAACTAGTCTAAAACAAGTGTTTTGGGTAAAAACGTCATAACTTCTTCATAACATATCCAAATTCAGTAAGATCAAATGTATTGGTTAGAGTACAGTTTTTATTATTCTTTGTACCATGTTCAGATCCATACAACAAATATTCCATGCGAGGCATGCTCTACAATTTCACTCTCTAGAATAAGCCAAAATTTAACAAGGAATGTCATTTTTGCTATAACTCATTTTCTAAGAGGTTCCAAGTAGTGAAACCTGGAGGAATTGCATTAAAGATACTGAAGAACATTGTGTACTATTTTCATATATTTATTCATTACAGGTACATAATTATGAATAATTTAAGTTAGGGTTGTTGACTAATCCAAAATTAGTCATGTGAGACTAAAGTAAAGTTTGATGAAAATGTTAGTCTCTTGTTGTTAAAGTTAAGGAAGGTTTGCAGGTATGTGATGATATACACCAGGTTTGTTACAGAGTTACAAATCAGATTTGGATGATGAAATTGATAAGGGATTTTGGTTGAGGTACATGTTGGGTACATGGTTGAGACAAGTAGTTGATGAGTTGGCACATACATGAGGTGTATAGTTGTAGTTGATGATGTTGGTACATCTTGATGAGTCATAGTTGGTTAATAGTTGATGCATGATTGGTACATACTTGGTACATGGTTGGAGGCACTTGTTAGTAATATTGTTGACACATGGTTTATGGATGATGTAGCATACTTGTCTTGGTATATTATTAGAAGCACATATTGATCTTGGTGATGATTATGAGTTGTTGTGTTATGATTGGTTGATGCACATCTTGGTGATATTGTGCATATGGTTGAGAGTTGTCTTGGTGATTGATATTGGTGAGTATATCTAATTTGGTTGATAAGATTAATGAGACAGGTTTTTGTGATAGGTTGTTTGGACAGGTTATTTGTACAAGTTTGGTGCATGGTTGATGCATTTTTTTATGGTACAGGTTTAGGTATAGGTTGATGTATGGTACATGTTGGCATAGGTTATTGTTACAGGTTGTTTGGTGCAGGTTGATTGGTATAGGTTTACAGTAGTATATCTCACAGTGATAGTGTGATAGTGGTTCCATCATTGTACTTATATTTCAGGGTGGTTGGATGGGGAAAGGACATGTGGTTGTAGCTGGATAACATAGGGGGTGGTAGTCTCCTTCTGGTTGTGGCCAGAGAATTGGGGATTTGGATCTTCCCTCAGGTTGTATCCTAAGAATCTAGGGGGTTGGAGCCTCCTTCCAGTTGCAGCTGGAAAACAAAGGAAGTTGGTGCTTCCAATGAATGTAATTCTTAAAGACATATAAGAAAAAACATTTTTTGGTTTTCTTCCACTTTGGGTTTCCATGTAAAAACATTGGTGTACTGTGTATGTGTATGATTTATCATTTGTTCATTGTTTATTTACTATGCAACTATTGGATGATAATGCTACATTTATATAACACTTTCATTTTGTGGTTAAAAAGGATTAAATTTCTCTATTACTAATTCACCCCCCCTCTCAATAATCCAACAAGTGGAATCAGAGCAAGTTCTTTCAGGAATCAGTTTAACCACTGGAAGGAGATCATGGATTATTCTGAGAATGGAGTACCACTATTTAATGGTCAAAATGGGTTAAAGTATGAGATATGGAGCAGAAGCAAAAAAGTGTTTTTACAGGCACAAGGGAATTATATTTGGCTATCAGTCATTACAGGATATGATAGTTCAAAAAGGTCAAATAATACATCCAAGAAGGAATTGAAGAAGAATAAAAAAATAGAAATGGATGTCATTTGGGAAGGATTACCTAATGGGGTAAGAGAAAAGGTTGGTAAATGTTCATCAGCCAAATAACTTTGGGATAAGTTACATGACATATATTCTTCACCTATCATAGATTCAAAAAATGCCAAAGAAGATGCAGGTACAGATCAAGAAGAAATATGTTCACCATGTCAAATAGATTCAGAAGATGAAGAGTACATAATCAACAGAGGTATTTTGTTTTTCTTTAATTGTGAAAAATGTGGACATCTTGAAATAGAATGCCATGAAGGAAATGAGAAAAAAAAACTAATGAAAAAAAAGACAATTATGAAGAAAAATTGATTAGTGTATTAGATGAACTAAGAAAAGAAAGAGAAGAAAACAAGACACTCAAGAAAGAATTGATGAAACAAAAGGAAAGTGTTCACATTTTTGAATAATCCCAACAGAACTTAAGAACTAAGCTAGAAGAAGCCAGAAACATTGAATAAAACCTTGAATATCAAAAGCGGCATTTAGAAGCCAACATAACAACATAGAAGGAAGAAGCATAAATGAGAGAGAAGATATTGACAGATCATATTAAGGAAAGAACTAACGATCTAAACCAGATTGAGGAAGAGTTTGGTCAAGAAGAGAAAGGACTTGAAGAAGAAATAATCACATTAAAAGTCCAGCTTGAAGGAGAAAAAAGAACAGAAGAAGTCATGAAGTCTCAGATAATGAAGAAAGAAGAAGAGGTTGAGAAGCTTGAAGAAAAAGTTGTCACATTGAGAAGTAAAATTGTCAAGCTCAACAAGAACATTGAAGAGATAGAAACATCCACATCAGTTATAGAGAGTAAAGAGAAGCATTCTAGGTTGCTAGAAAAGAAAAATGAAGAAAACAGAAAGAATTATGCAGAAGTACTCAAAGGAAGGAATCATGGTCAAACAGAATCTAACAAAACTATTGAAGATACATCTTCAAGAAGACCATCCATGTTCAAACCACAAAGAAGGTTCAATAATGATCATGATCAGTCAAGGAAGAAATTCAGAAGGACTACACCACAAAGAAGATCATTCACTCCCAGGTATGAAAATTTCTTTTATGGTCATTATTTTTATTGTACTAATTTTGGACATATGGTTGCAGATTGCAGGGATTATAAAAGAAATGTTCAAGCAAGAAATGCCTATGTGGCCCCACGTGACATTGAATGTTACAAATGTCATAACTATGGACACATATCCAGTGATTGTAGAAGCATGATCGATACTTCCATGAAAGAGAACACTGATATCATATATAAGAAAGTATGGATAAGAGAACACGAAGAACATGTGAACAAAGACCAGGTCCTAGAGATCGCAAGATTGGAAATAAAACGAGATGAAAAAAATTCTACAGAGAAAAGAAAAGATGCCAAATACAAAAAGGTTTGGAAAATAACTGAAAGAAAAGAAGGACAGATAAATAAGGAACAAGTTCAAGAGATTGTACTTTTAGGCATTATAGTGAAAGATGAATCTAAAGACAGAAGGAAAGAAGTCAGAGCTCAAAGAGATGATGAATCTACCAATGAAAATACCTCCTCCATGTTATGTTGAAGCTCATCAATTTCAATGTAGCTTTGCTAGTAGTAGGAAGATGCTTCCAACCATTCTTTTCCCTCTTGCCCAGAGTGAAACAACAGAATCCTCCCGTCCAACTAGGAGCCTAGCCAACTTCCTAGCTCCAAGAAACCTTTCAGTTTCTTGGCTCTCCATGCCCGTGACTCCAAGAAAAAAAAAGCACAAATGCTCAAAGAAAACCATCATAAGAAATATATCTTCCAAATATTTCACAACCTCTCATCATGATCAAACCTCCCCTCCTTTTCTTCCTCACCACTTATTTTCCCTATTTATCAAGTTCCCATACTCCCTTCCCCAAGTCTCCTCAACTACCCTCATTATTATCCATCAACCTCCCTTATCTATATTTTTGGGAAAAAATTAAAATAAAACTAAAATATAAATGACATGCATTAAACAAAAATAAATAAAATGCAATGTCTTTCTTCTCATGCTAGCTAATAAATGAATTTTTTGACAATTTTTTCCAAAATGTACATGACAACCCACCATGCTCATTTAATTCATCATACCAACCATCAATCAAATTCAAAGAATGTATTTAATGCTTCTAGAGATTTTGTATGCAATATAATTTACATAATCAATAAACATTCAATTAAATAGTTAATAATCTACTTTAATAATTAATACATTAATTAATTGTACTAGTGTACATGTGTAGGGTATGTGTGCGTAGCTAGTGGACACATATCTCATGCATGTACTAACGATAAACAACCATTTCCTCTAGCACATAGTTCTTATATGATCACACCAAGACATGTAGGACAACAAATCAAGTAATGAATCATTTAATAATCTTAGCGAACAAAATTACACCAATTCATCAATAACTCATTATCACACTTAAAATGTCAATAGGAAATCAAAAGAGGGTTTTAAACATGGTAGGAACCAAGTGAGTAAACAATAGTGGCATCTCTAATCCCCAATCAGTATTCTCAACTAACATCGAAGCATCCTTCCTTCCTAACCTACTTCCATCTTCCATACTATCCTTTCCTCCGTTGGACTAAGTTGGAGCGTTAGCTATATTGAACTAACTCCAGATAGAAACCGTAAGTGGAAGTGTCATACATCTCGACCAAGCTTCCCCAACAGGAAAATAATAGTCGCCATCACACCTCTAATGGAGCGTGACTTCACACAGCCCTTCCATGACTCTAGGTTTCAAAGGATAAACGGTGGGAAATACCTCCACCCCTCCTTATAGAACTAGGGTCAACACCCTACATGAAGCCCTATTGTGCAACTATTGTTCTTAGAGTCACGTCATCAAACAACCACTTTGGGAAAGTTGTGTGTCCTGTCAAAAACAAACTTACCACAAATCATAGAAATATTTTGAATCATAAATTAAATAATAATTATAACTTATAACATATGCTATCTTCTTGATGTCTACAACATCCATGTTACCTCATTATTGTAGTCATTTGGCTATTACATATCTCATCAACCTGTAGTTTAGTTCACCAATAACTCATATCCATGTATATACATCATAATTTCATATAAGAAACCATATATGTATTAATGTTGATTGAAGAAATGTAATTTTACATGTTTAACCAAATCTCATAACGATCAACATCATGAACATATAATGATGAAAATAATATTAGACCGTACATAATTAGGTCCAAATGTACATATCTCAAATATTTATCCCAATCTAACTGAGCCCAAACAAATGTTAGTAATTAAATTACTAAGATGAGTAAACAATAATGTTCTAACTACCTAAGGCTAAGATATGGGGCGTTACACCAATCCAGGGAGCATAGTCAGAGCTAGCCATTCACATAGAGAACCTTGAAGCATAGTTGCAGAAGATTCTACGTGAAGCAGAACAACAACCCAAGAATCTTCAAGAGCAAATGGAAAAAGTAGTGCTTAAAGGAAATAATGCAAGAGTAGCCTTGCACAAATGAACAAAAGAATGCACGAGGATCTTTCAGGAAGTTAGCGATTGGATGGGTATCATTGCAAGGCACAACCATACTCTGGAGGAATTTTGCATGAAGTTCCAGTCGATTAACAAGGAAGTTGTTGTCACCATGGATGCGCTAGAGAAACAGGGAAAATTCAACCAAATACAGCATGTGAACAATGAGCTAAATGCTCTATTTGAAGCACAGTCAGTAGCTAAGAAAGAGCTATGAGAGTTTTGACCTATCATTCAGATAGCCTACATGCAGATGCACCAGGTAGATGCTATAGCTAATTCAAAGTGGAACTCCCTAGTCATGTCCAAGCCTAAGGGATGTGTTATCACATGAAGTTGTCTAGAGTCATATGTGTTTGTGGTTAATGCCTTAGTCTGTAGCCTGGCCCTATCTCTCTCCTTTTCACAGGTCAGGTATTGAAGATTTCCCATTTTGAATGTTAAAGTCAGTTTTTGTTTACCTCTTTTTTGTTTAAGCGGCCTAGTTTCCTTTGATGTCTTACCCAAAAGAAGTCTTGTACTCGAAGCCTCCTCTATTTTTCTCTAAGGATAAGCACTCATCCCCTTTTTTGCAGTCACTATCCTCTCTGTTTTCCCAGACTACAACCAGTCGTCCAACACTGTTGTTCACAAAGTCCATAGCCATGGGCACCGAGCACAATGTTCAAAGTAGCTCATGTCAGACTGGAAATATTAGCAGGTGAGAGGGTTCAGTTTCAGTCGTAGGATCTGAGAAGGAGAAGGATTAGTTGTTGACTCAGCCAGATCGAGTCGTGATCGTCATATCTCATTGAAGGAAAATCAACGGTGGGGGTTGATTGTGAGGGATCGGGTTTCAAGTTAAATTTTTCGCAAGTGGTGAGCATGAAGTGAGCATGAACCATAGATCTTGAGGGGGACAGGTGGAAACTGATCCAAGTGTTTGGGGAAATGAGCTTCAAAATATTCGAAGTGAGAAGTGCGTAAAAGTCCCAAAGCCTCTGAAGTGCCAGAGTGCCAAAGTGTCGAAGTTTCTGAAGTCCCGAAGTGTTGAAGTCCCAAAGTGACAAAGCTACTGAAGTCCCAAAGTGAATCTGGACCATCCATTGGTGGGGACACGTGACAACAGATCGTTCACTTCAAATTTTTTCCTCTGGGAGATTTTTCATGTTTCACATTCAAAACACCTGAAGCCCAAAGGACCAAAGTAATTCTCAGCCATCTAATTCAAGAGGACATGTTTCAATGGATCACCAGCTCTGGGTAAAAACATTTGGAGAGACGAGGTTGAGATTTGAGTTTCCCGAAACCCGAAGACCCGAAAAGGATATCAGTCATTGATCTGTGGAGGCCACACGTCGTCAGATCCTTAACTCTGGATGTTTTTCTTGGAGGAAAATGAAGATTGAGTTTTGAGATTCTCGAAGAGTGGAGACCTGAAAGGATCTCATTCGTTGATCTATGGAATCCATGTGTCATCTAATCCATGTCTTCGGATAAAAGTAAAAGGGGCGAAGTGGGTTTGAAAGTTCAAAACTCGGAAACCCGAATCGCGAAGCAAATCACGTCCATTGGTTTGAGAAGGGCAGAGATGAGCCATTGATCAAAAGGCCTCATCCAAGATTGCAAGATCTATGGTCGTGCTCGATTGTGGGGTCGAAAGGTGCTCAAGATTTAAAATTTCTAGGGCAGGCCGCAATCAAAACCATGGTTTTGAGAAGGGGAAAGGTGGTGGCTCGTGGTGAATTATAGGGACAAAAGCAGTTTGTTTCCAAACCACTCTTGGTTGCGCCCACAATCACATGTTTGCGTGAGGTCATATCCCCAAGTCACATTTATGAGTGAACCAAAGGAAAGGCTAGCGCCCTCCTCCAAGGCACAGTTTTAGCGAACCTCAAAGTTGGTGGGTGATTAATCTTGGCAATGGTGCTAAATCTAGCAGGTGCACCCAGATCTTAGATCGGGACCAGATCTACGGCCATTGTTCATTGTGGGGATGCAACATGCTTGGGCGATAATTTTCTTGAATGGTCCCATAGTTGAAACCATGGTAAGGAAAAATTAAGACATGGCAGAAAGTGGTGAATTGTGGGCTCAAAAACGGTGTGATTCCAAACTGCTTTTGATGGCCCCGTAATCACGTACTCATATAACATCCTATCCAAGAGAAACACATGGCCACCCCCTAAGTATTAAGTCTCGTTGTGATTCTAAGAGGAGGCAATTAATCAAAATAGATCTGGAGGTTGAAACCTAGGCTCACTCCATAAATGGAAGGAATGGAAGGCCCAACCATAGGGACTGAACCGTCAGCCCGTTGTACCCCTATGGACAGATTTTCCTACAAACCCATGTCGGTCTGAGCTCGTGTCTGACAGAGTGATACATGCACAACCTAATAGAAGACTACTTAGACACAATTCTTCAAATGTGGTGATGAGTTCACACTCTTGATAGTTGGGGACTATTCCAAGTATAAATAGATAGTTTTGATATTTTTTTAAGTTCGTCAATTGGTTGAGAAGAGCTCCCTATTTTGTAATATTTTGATGTCAGATATTTTCTCTGGTTATGTATCAAATTTGAGACTTTTGCATTAATAGAAGTCAGCCTCTTTTCATCTCTCTGTAAAAACCATGCTAAAACACTCAGTCATGGAGGATCCAGTCAAGGGTTGTGATAATATTGTAATGTAGGTTTGATTACAGTGGTATCATGACCAGTTTTAGTCAGCTCCCTTGTTATCTTATTTTTCATCACACTAAAGGACTCGGGCATGGAGGATTCAGTCAAGTGGTTGTAGTTGCATTGTGATGTAGTTTTGATCCTTATGTTGTTGTGACTGTGTTCCTGTGACATATTTTAGTGTCTGAAGCTTAAGTTCAAGAGCGTTCTTGAGCCTGAGGTTTTCTTCACCAAGATGCTTGAGGGTTGGATGCTCATAGAAGACTTGTCCACTTTCTCACTAAGTCTTCCTCCTGATCACCCTTAAAATCAATTCACTGACCAAAGTTACTGAGGCCTCCACTTCCCTGTGCAATTCCTACCCAGTTTCTATGTTAGAATCATTCCTGTAGTGAATTTTTTCCATTTGACTTAAACTCGTAAAACCAACATCCACCAAAATTTATGATGGGTATTCAGCTTATCCTCTCGTAATCTAAGGGTGACTCTCAGTGCTAACATTCATGGAACCATTGTTGGGGAACAAATTGAATACATTTCCCTGGGTAAGAACGACAAAGAAATTCAGATTCTAAAGGTGCATCAGATATCAGTTACTTGAAGATTGCATCTTGCACCTGACGACTCCACTATTTCAATTGTGTCTCCTAAAAGCCGACACACAAGGTCTACTCCACATCCACCTCTGGCTACACCTGAAGTTGACTCAAAGAGGATTATTAAGACAAGAAATCTTTCTCAAGAAGGAGTTTTGTTGTTTTCCCAAATTGAAAATCCCCCTGGGAAGAACGACATTACTGAGATCCAATTTTAGATGGTGAACTAAAGTTGGACACATTGTTCTGACTGGTTATCTTTCACCATGGCGAATCCACTACGTAGAATATGTTGGTGACTCCACTAAAGGGAGGCAAATCAAATGGCTATGGAAGCTATCCTGGCTAAGCGGCTTGCCCCATTCAACTTCTCAGCTATAGCTAGTTTTCCACATCCAGTGTCGGCTATAAATGAATGGGATGATTATCTTTCGAGATTCAAAGGAAGTGAGCATGACTATCCCGATGAGAAATTATTCAATTTTCATATATGCATGCTTGAGCATGATTTTGTTCATGAGGATGTCTTAATAAAGATATTCAAATTTCCTTTAGAGGGAGATGCTCATAAATGGTGTCAATCTCTCTCCACTGCTAGTATCCATTCTTTGAAGGATTTTCACGATGCTTTCAATTCATATTACGAGAAGATTTACCTGTCTCATCTTATTTTGGATGCTTGTTGTAAGAAGTTTGCATTCCACATCCAGAAGATGATAGAGTATTTCTTGTGTGATGAGTCTAGTGAAGATATGATTAAAAGAGAAAGTGAGGACAAAAGCGAGTATTTTGCAGTTGTGGATGAAATCTTTTCTCTTTCTATTTCCCGAGAAGAAGGCCTTCCAAATATGATTGATGATAGTGTTGATGATTGCATAGACATAGATGTATCATATTCTTCCTCTGATACCCCTGTTGTCTCAAATTTAAAAGAAGAGATAGTTATGGATAAGGATTCTTCTCTTTTCCTTCAAGAGGTTTCCCATGATGTATTTTCACCTAGGATTGAAAAGAAAAATCCAGAGGTCACTCATTTTTCTTTGCAAGATTAAAAAGTTATGCGCTCACCCATCTTTGACGAGTACTCAAAGGAAGAAGACCATATCTGACTTGGGGAGAAACCAACCTGTGTATGACATCTATGAATCGGATTCCTTTTACTGAGAGAAGAAATTGTATTTTCCTTTTTAAAAACCCTATTAAAGAGGATTTCTACAGGTTGCACTATAGCCAGGGTGAGGAAATTCTTGGTTTCCACAGGCTGCACTATAGCCAGGGTGAGGAAATTCTTGGTTTTCGCACGCTGCACTATAGCCAGGGTGAGGAAATTCCTATTTTTCGCAGGCTGCACTATATCTAGGCTACAAGGTTTCTACAGGTTGCACTATAGTTAGGATGCAGAAATTCTTGTACGTGGGAAAAACGAGCATCTTCTCGATGCTTCTAGAAGGAGAAGCTTCTATGGTGAGGTGGCCTCCAAATGATTTGTATCTTACTTGCTTTCATGATTTAGTGGGATCATCCTAACCTCCTCACCTTATCCTCTTTATCTTATAAAAGGAGAGAATCTCTCATGGAGAAAGTTAGCTTTTGAGATTGGCTTGTTATTGAGTTTTGTAACTTGGAGTTTTTGGAGCTTGTATATTGGATTTGAGCTTTGCTTTGTCAAGATAGATTGTGAGTAGCTATCATATCTATGGTCTCAAAATCCTTGGAGAAAGAAGTGTGTGGGAAGCAAGGAACTTTTGGAAGGAACCTGACAACATCAAGGCATCTGGTTGTATCTTTCTTCCACTTTTACTTAATATAATACGGTGACATGTTTCTTTCCCATAAAATCATTATCATTTTATTACATGACTCCTAAATCACATGTTTAGGTTTTCATTGAATCTACTATTGTTGCTTTCACTTTGGTTGGTTTGTGTCATTGAAGATTTGATCTCATAAGAGCACCGAAGCGAAGCAGGGACAACAAAGATATAAGGAAGCGATATCTAAAGGTATGTCATCCATTCCTTCTTTGGTAGTAAATTCAATGATTGTAACTTAGGGAAAGCGTCATGTCCTATCTTGTTTTGTTCTAGATCCAGGTGGATCTAGGGAGATTAGTTTATGTCCACATTCACCGATTTATCCGATAGCAAAATTGGCGACTCCACTGGAGACCAGATTGTTTTCCTAGTTTGTCTTGTTTTCTTGCTTTGATTGTTTGGCTTCTGTTTTCTGAGTCACTAGGAGATCCATCTTGACTCTTTGGCTGTTTAAATTCACTGGAAAACCTTCTTAATTTTTAATTTTTTCCATTTTTGTTTGATTTCTGCACCTTTCTTTGAGGGACAGTGCAGCGACTAGGGATTTACGCACCCTAGTTGTTTAGACCAGTGTGGAAACTATGCATGCTACCTGTATCTCGCCTACGGAAATCAGGGATTTCCGCACTGTGTTAGTCTACAGCCTGCGGAAATTGTGAAAATTTTGATTTTTGATGTTTTTTTTCTTACCCAAACCTTGGATTTGGTTTTGGGGTGAATATTTGGGTTTGATTATGATATGTTTACAGTTTGCTTGACAGGTTTGAAACTGATTTTAGCCATATTTTCTTTGTTTTTTTTTGAAAGATTTGGTCTCTTTCTTTGAGTGTCTTTCAGTTACAAAACATTGTCTTTTCTTTAGAATTGTTTGGTGAAAGAACTTCTTTTTCTTTTATTGAATAGTTCGTGTTAAAAGAGAAAATTGTTTGGGTTTCTTTGTTTCATGTCAATTTGCTATTTCTTTTAGCTATCTTTGAAACAAAAATTTTTAATTTCTCACTTTATATTAGATTGGGGGCATCCTTACATTTGAAGTAGCGAAATTGCATGATTCTTGGCATTTTTTGGTCTTAAATTATGAATAAAATTTCCCCACTCATGGCCGATGGGGGCCATGCATCGTGTATGGGTGTACAGTCTATTTGTCTCATTTCTTGAAAATCTTGATATTGATGAGTTTAGTAAAATTTCGGGAGATTGTACATCTGGGAATGGTAAATGTTTTCTCCTTCTTATAGCATAGCTTTCATTGAAATGAAAAAATTGCATCTTCATCTCTTTGCATAACTTTCGGGTCAGTCAAAACACCATATTGTCCATGCCATTTTCCTTTTGAGTAACAACAACCATAAAATAAAGTGCTTATAAAAATTGATTAGACATTTTTGTTTTTTCTGGTAGCAAACCTACATTAGATTAGTTGTAGGGATTTGGAATAGGTGTGAAAGATAACTTTCCAAAGATGCGAACAAACATAGAATCTTGTGTTAGGGAGCGGTGAAATCCAATTGCTACATTTTTTCCTGAGAAGCCTTTCTAACACAAGGGTCAATCACGAGGTCGCATTGAGACTGGCATAGTTACTCACCCTGCTTTGTTGGTCTTGGTGTAGATATTGCCTTTGTTGGTCTTGGTGTAGATATTGCACATATTATGGGGGTCCCTTGAAGGTATACCAACAATGATGAGTGGAAGCCTTTCAACTTGATTTCAGGCTAGATACCCTGCCCTTGCATGTGGATTAGACTGTCGATTGTTTCCCCAAGCATCACTGTTGTAGTTGGTAACCTTAGTACCCTATCTCTTTAGGGTCTTTACACAAGGTGAGTATGGAGGGACAAGTCTTCACGGTAACTGGAATCAACGTTGGCCAAACTCACTCGTGCTCCTTGGAGGGTATACCCACGATTATGTGTGGGAGCTTGCACCAAGGTGTAAGTCCGTTAAGCAGGTCGTCTACATAAATTTTCCACCCACTCCATCTCATTCCTTTCTCGCATTGTTCCCGCGAAGTTGTATTTTATCACCAACTAGTGCGTTCATTGTAAGAAGGTTTTGTTTGCTTGCTTGCTTACTATATTTTTAGCGTGTGTTGTTTGTTTTCCCTAGAGGACTCTAGATTGGATCTTTTTTTTTTATGTCGTCAGTTCCCGGAATGACCAATGAAGGAACCCCTACTCCAGGGGAACCCCTTGTCTTTCCTTCTTATAGAAACATTAGTCCTCCTTACATCGCTACTTTGAGCCTTCCAAGTCTCACAATTGGATTACCGGTATGGTTGTTTTCCACTCAGGTAGTCCCGAATACAGTTAGCGCTCCATTTGTAATAAATTACCCCCAAGAGCATCAACCTCATGTTGATCCTTCACCTTCTTCACCAGTAAGATCTTCTTCACCTTCTTCACTTGCAAGGTCTTCTTCTGTTTCATCTTCTTCCCCGAGTGAAAGCTCTGAAGCTAGTAACCCGGTGGATAAGAAGAAGAAGAAACCAAAGAATAAGAAGAAGAAAAATAAGCAAGGATCCAAACTTCCAACCACTGCTAGACATGTTGGAAAACAACCAGTTACTGTTAATCATGTTGGGAGTGTTGATGATGTCAAGATCACCAAAACAACCCGTAAGCCCAAGTGCCTCTATAGGATTTGCAAGGGTAGCCATCTTCTTAAGGATTTCCCTGGTCTATCCATGGTTATAGAAGCATGGTCTACACACCCTCGCCAACCCATGTCGTGAGCCTCTAAACAACATGTTGATGACTTCCCGTCAACTAGTCACGATGTCATTGGGAAGAAGAAAAGTTGAGTCAAGTTCCTATGTGTGTTATGCAAAGGGCGTTGTCTAATTCATCTTTTCCCTCATATAGAAGAAGCCTCGAAATTCCTGGAAGACATGACTGTTTCACAACCTCAACTTCTAGCTGCTTATCATAAGCTTACTCTCAACCCATCTGTAGTTGATGGAATGATTAATCCGGTCCCTTCGTCGGTCAGTTCAGTTAATCATGTCGTCAATCTTGTCACATCCTTAGTTGAACCAGTTGACAAAGTGGTGGATCCGATCCCATCCTCGGTTGATCCCACTCTCCCGTTAGAGAGTGAAACCCAAGTGGTTGATTTGATCCCATCTTCGATCAATCCCACTCTCTCGTTAGAGAGTGAAACCCAAGTGGTTGATTCGATCCCATCTTCGGTCAATCCTACTCTCCTGTTAGAGAGTGAAACCCAAGTGGCCGATCTGTTTCTACCCGTCGACCCCATTCTCCCCTCAGAGAATGAAACCCAAGTGGTCTATTTGATGTCATTATCAATCTATCCGACTCTCCCACTCAAGATTAAACCCGATATTTCCCACGTTTTTCTCATTGATACAAACTCTACCATGCCGGGGGGTATTCCTCCTTCTCCTGTGGAACCTCCTCCAAGTAATGAGGCCATCTGTTTTGATTGGGGTGTGCTAACTGGACCTCGTCTTCCCTCTCACATTCCTTTCTAGATTACAGTACAAGTTTGTGGTCTGGACGTTCCTCAGACGTTGATGAAGGTGTGTCTGTTAGTATTTTTTCCTCTCTTTCCTAGAAAGATTTGGGTTGTCCTCAGCTTGCGCCAGTTACACAGAATCTTTTATCTTTTAACATAATAACCGATCAACCTTTAGGGACCCTTCCTCAGTTTCCTATAACTTTGGGAGGGAAAACTGTCTTTATTGATGTCAAAGTAGTCCAAGACCCCTTGTATTTCTCTTTACTCCTTGGGCAGGAGTATGTCTATGCCATGAAAGCTATTGTGTCCACTCTTTTTCGTGTGATATGTTTCCCTCACGATGGAATAATTGTGACTATTGATCAACTTTCGTTCATCAGTCTTGACTGGATTACCTCCCTTAGTGATTCTTATATGCATATGGTATCACCCCTACCACAAGTAAATTATGTTGCGTTGTCTCCCATGCCTTCCATTGCCGATGACAATGAATTGGATCTGGTAGTTGACATGGTGACCTCTTTGGTAGGGATATTAGAGCCTGACCTCCTTACCCCTCTCGCAACCCTCGACATGTGTTCCTACCAGAGTGTGTTTCTTCTGTCAAATGAAGATCTCTTGGAAGCCATGACCGAGTTTTGTCCCTTGACATGGTGTCCTTCTAGAGCATTGTCCTCTTGGAAGTCATGATCAAGAAGAGCCTCAAGCATGATTTTTTGATTTCAAGCTCGTTAAAAAATGAAACCAGCTTTGAGCATAGGATTTTTTATTCCAAGCTCATTAAAAAATGAAACCAACCTTGAGCATATGTTTTATGATTTCAAGATCATTAAAAAATGAAACCATCCTTGAGCATAGGTTTTTTGATTTCAAGCTCACTAAAAAGGAAACTAGCCTTGAGCATGGTTTTCTGATTTCAAGATCGTTAAAGAATGAATCGAGTTTTGGATAGTTTTAGCATCTCTGTAGCAACCTCATTAAAAAATGAAACAGATATTATGAGCATAGTTCCTGTTTCTGTGTCAAGCTCGTTAAAAAATGAAATAGAGGTCTAGGGATTGAACCTGGATTCTCAAGCATAGTTCTTATCCTATATCAAGTTCGTTAAAACATGAAACAACTTCCCTCTCTCTGTTTGAGTCAAGTCCTTCATATAGTATTTGAAACTTCATTTCATTCTCCTTTGAAGTTGGATGAAACGAAGCTTGGGGGGCATTTTCCTCAGCCTTTGGACTTCATGCTGATGTTAAACCTATAGCTTTGTAAGTTGGGGGCTAAGTACCAACCATCCCTAGTTTATGTGTTGGGAAGCCTCAAGCATAGTTTCCTCTGGTTCAATCTTGTGTAAAAAATGAAGCCAGGTCCAAGCATAGTTTTGTTTAGTTTTAAACTTGTGAAAAAATAAAATCTATCCCAAGCATAGTTTTTTTTTTGTTTTAAGCTTGCATAAAAATAAAAACAATCTTGATCTTAGTCTTTGTTCTTTAACATGCTTGTAAATACATGAGAATAAGTTACCGATCTTATTCTTTGTTCTTTCTCATGCTTGTAAATATGTGAGAATGTAACAGAATATACTTTTATCACTTTTTCAGACTCGTAAAGGTTATACAAAAAAAAAAAAACCCCGAAGTTCCCTTTAATCTCTTTTCAGACTCTCTAAACATGAAAAGGTTTCCGAGCGATCTTGTTCTTTTCACACTCGTTAAAGTATTTGAAGAAAACGTCTGTTGAGCAATAGTTTATCTCTTTTTCGGTCTCATCATAATAACTTACAAAAAAGGACTTTTTGGAGTTTTCTTTAAGTGTTTTTCAAACTCTCTAAACATGAAAAAACCCTGAGTTTTCTTTCTTTGGAGTCGTAAAACAAACATCAAAAGGCCCATATGGGACCGAACCACTCCTTCTTAGGGTTCGTTAAACATACTCTGAGGGACTCATCTGAAGGATGAGCTTACATTTACAAGAATATGTTATCCTCCTCAAGCTTGTGTAAAAATAAAGAGGTACTCGCCAGAAATGGTGGGGGAAAAATTGGGAAATAAATGTGTCTAAACCTGTATTCTATGGAAGAGTAATTTTTTGAACATGACACCTTTTCACTCGCTTTGTGTCTAGGTTGGAAAATTCGCTTGTCTCTTGATCATACTCCTTTATAAGATTACAAATTAGTATGTGATCCCTGTTGTTGAGTCAGAGTTTCCAAGACAGTTGTTGTGTTGTCAATATGTTCAAAGAGAAGTTCAACCCAGAAAACCTTCTATTGTGTCGTCCATTTCTGCAATCCTTAAGACTTCTATTGTGTCCTCCATCCCTGAGCTAGTATTGATACACATGTTACTATGATCTAGTTCAAATCTTGTTACTCGTTTTGTGTCATTGATGGGGGATATATTAAGGCCTTCCTGTGATGAGTCTTTTCCTGTCAACTTCAACTCATTATCTAAGAATTAGACTTATAAACTAATTGGTACCTTGGAACTTGCATGCCTCAATGGCAGGTTTCCTTGCTTTCAATAGTGGGTTTTCATTATTGACCCCTGATCGGGAGATTCTGTTAAGTGTTCGACCTCATATCATTAATTCACATTCGTTGGATTGTACTAGTGTACCTTGGGAGTCATTGAAATTAATGGTGATTTCCCTCACACTTGTTAACAGTATTCATTAATGACCGATAATCAAGTGGTTTCTACCATGTTCAACTTCAGCACATGTATTCACATGGTTAGATTCGTACTATAGATTTGTGAAGATGAAGACCCTGAATCTTTTCTCATGGATTCAGGTTGCGTTGGAGTATATTCAAGTTGTACTGTTGCATAGATCCACATTGTATGTCTTGTGGCTATGTTCGAATTTGAGTTTTTAACACATAGATCCACAGTGTATTTTTGGTGGCTATGTTCAGATTTGAGTCATATTGGCATGGATCCACAGTGTATGTTTGGTGGCCATGACCTATCTTACTTGACATGGATCTTTGCATGTCAACATTTATGCTTTGAGTCATTTGTATTCTGAGTATGGGAATGCCTACCTCAGTGATGATATATTATTGTACCGTATTTCCTTGTTTGTTGGCAGGTTTCCGACCGACGTGTTCCTTGTTCCCTACACACACTCGACAAAGTATTTTAGCTATCACTCTGTTATAAATTCATACTTTGGGGGGCTCTCTGTTACAGATTATTTTCGTCACTCTTATGACTGTTAATGGTGTAAACCTATATGTTTCCTTCAGAGGGGTCAATGGCATGAATTCATGAAGAATGAAGGGAGAATAACTTTTACTGAGAGAAGAAGTTGTAGTTTCCTTTTAAAAAACCCTATTAAAGAGGATTTCCGCAGGCTGCACTATAGCCAGGGCGAGGAAATTCCTGGTTTCCATAGGCTGCACTATAGACAAGGTGAGGAAATTCTTGGTTTCCTTTAACAACCATATATTTCTAAACATCATTAAGTTTCATAAACATTTTATTACGTAAACTGAAACAATAACTTCTTAGCATGATAGTGATTCTTATAACAGCAACTTCAGTAACTTAGATTTATCAATAAATATTGATTTCATGGCAGAAAGAAATAAATACATAACTTAACAAAGTACCTGGTTCT
>CBVK0101536798.1:0-15089 GCA_900067695.1 Picea abies | reverse complement strand
GATACATTGTTTGGCATGTTTATAGATGCACATGGTTGGAATATTGGTGGATGCACATGGTTGGCATATTGTTAGATGCACATGTTGGCATGTTGATAAAGGCATATGATTGATACATTCCATGGATGATATCTTTTGGGACATTGCATGATGTTGATGTACATAGGTGTTGTGCATGATGAGCACACATTTTGTACAGGATGTACTTGGTTGATATTTTTCTCATGATTCTTTATTTCGTTGTTGACATATATTTTGCTTCATCATGCTTGGTATTTCATGAGTTTGATGCATGAACAGGTCTAAGGATCATTATATGGTAGCACAATGTTCATCTTGCAGAAAAGATAGGGGAGACATACCCATAGGGGGAGTCATTCTTCTTCCCATGATTCTAGGAGGAGATATTTATCAGATGCATACCTAGAAAAGAGCCCCGTGCTTGAAGAAGGAGCATTAAACTTAACCCTATAAGACAAGTCGACTCAAGGAAATATTCAATATTAAGTATTTAACCTCTAGAATGAGAAGTCGATCCAGACAACTCGGGAGAACAATATAAATACAAGTAGCCAGACCTCATTTTGTACACACAGCTCGAAATTTCAGCAGTGAAGAAGTGCGCACCGCAGAATCTAGGTAAGTGCGCAAGTCTGGGGAGTAGCTACAACCGAAAACTATTGTAATCTGTATTCATGGTTTCGGCCCAGACTTTCTATTGATTATGGTTGGAATTTCCGATCAGTCTTGGTTATCTTTGCTTGGTGCATTAGCCTTGGTTGGCTATTGGTTTTCTTCCAGAACCATTCTCTCTCAAGGTTAAGGTGCTCGGGGGTGGCTTATGCCTATGGTTGGGTGAAAATATTGTTATATTGTATATGGTTAAACGAGCACATCTATTACTTTCTAACAGGTTATGGGCCCACATTATCTTCGAACAGTCTAACCATTGGAAGATAAATTGGGAGGATTTGCTCCATCACAGTTGCAGTTGCAACCAGCTTTTGTTGTAGCAATAAAACCCAAACCCTCTTGTTGAGGTACCTTAAGTGAAGAGATTGACCTAATTTCTAGATAGCCTAGTGCGCCCTAGCCTAGCGCATCCATGGTACTCTAAGAAAGCTAAGACGTCAAGTTTGAGTTTTTGGTCAAAATCAAGGCTTGACCAAGTCAAAGAAATTATGACTTACTGTATGAAGTCAGAAAAAAAGTTAGAATGGGATTCTAACTTCAGAGCATGGAAGAAAAGGATTGACCTCATCCTTTCCAAGAATAAAGTGTTGTATATCATGAAAGGAAAGATCGTGGAACCACAATTCGAAGAAGGAAAAGAAAAGGAACCTCAGAACGTTCCAGTTATGGAGAAGTTCAAAGACAATGACATCAATGCCATGAGTATCATAGTGGACTCTATAAATACCACTTGATACCCTACATCTCCCATCTTGACTCATCTAAGAAGATGTATGATGCCCTAACAAACCTCTTCTCAGTAAGAAACATTGGACAAGTAACGAGTCTGAAGAATGAGCTCCGTGACATGAAAATGAATGACGATGACAACATAACATCATACCTTGTGAGAACATCTCAGTTAAGAGATCAACTACAAGATATTGAAGAAATCATTTTAGAGAAGGAACTGGTAAATATAGTACTCAATGGCCTTCCCAGGACATGGGATGCATTTGTTGCAAGCATGAATACAAGAAAGGAGTATCCCACATTTGAAGAACTTTGGACTTGTTGTGCACAAGAAGAATAAAGGATTAGTGCAAAAGAGAAACCCCAAAAGAAATACAATGATCAAGCTTTCACAACAAGGTTCAATAATTTCAGGAATAAAAGGAAGTTTGGCTCAAGGAAGAAATCAAATCAAGAGAAAGATATGTCAAAAATACAATGCTTCAACTGTCGAAAATATGGTCACTACAAGAATCATTGTCCCGAGTTAAAGAAAAGGAAGGAAACACACGAAGCATCAGTTGCTGAAGAAAGGGAACCCTCAAAGAAGGCCAAGCAGGATAAAACAAACTTCTTCTTCTAAGTCAAGGTAACACTATTCTTCATAATTCCTATACATACCATGTTTACATAATTCCTATACATATCTTGCATATCTATTTCTTAGAAGATAAGATGTTCAAATAGAAATAATACCCATGGAAGAATAACAAAATAAGGATTGTTATCACAATGACTACAATTCAAGCAATACACATGAAAAGATGAAGTACATCGACAACCCTTGGTAACAATTCATGTGGAAGCTGTTAACATAAGTAACAGCTGTAAGATTAGACGAAATCAGAATCAAACTTGAAGAAACCTGGAAGAAGTAAAAACAGAAAGAATTCAACAATCAAGAGGAAACTAGAAAAAGACTTGTGACACTTTGCAGAAGGCAATAAGGATGCAGACAGAAGCGCGAACTCTCTTAGTTGGAGGGAGCCAATTATATAATTCCAAAAGAAGAGCATGCATTCATGCATGAAGCAAGGATTAGGAGGGAACTAATCCTAAATAATATGATCCATCAAGGAATATGAAGTATCTATCCATGTTCCCATTGATGGTAGCAGCCATGAAAAGCAACACGTGTTCAGTTTGACTTTAGAAGAAGTCTTCTTTGAAAAGAAGCCTTAAAGTATCTCTAGTTGTCCATCCACATCCATGATCCCATGATAAAAGGAAGTTGGAATCTTCAGGGCATGGAATCTATAGAAAACTCCATGGACCCAAGAGCTAAAGAGAAACAAAAGGAAGAACATGAAGATTCCAAGAGAGAAAGAAAATCTAGAACAACCAGTCATTATATTGAGAATTACAAGACTACCAGCTTGGTCTGAACCCACTAGAAGCAATCAAGCAGAGGAAATGGAAGATTTTATGAAGAATGATGTGTGGAAGACTTATGAATGGAAGCATTGCGAGATCTAGAACTAAAGGTTCTCCCAGATGGAGGGAGAGGACTATGATGATAGCTTTTTCCAGTAACCAGACATACCTCTGACCGAGCCATTATATCTCTTGCAATATCCATGGATTGGAGTTTACATTAGATGAATGTAAGGACTGTTCTCCTCAATATAGTAATTGAACAAAGAAGTGTATGTAGAGAAACCTCAAGGTTTTGAGGTATACCAGAAAGAGACTCTTGTATGAAGATGGAAGAAGAAAACTTGGTGTAGAGCCTCCAATGAACAACAAAAGCATGGTGAAAACTTTCTATAACAGAAATATTATATCAGAATGAAGTCCAGGATGATAGTTTGTTAATCCATAAAACACTCTCATGATGACAGAAGAAGTGCTACTTGGATATGTTTTAGTTTGAGCCTTGCCACGATGTCACGAGCTAGCAGGAACAAAAGTGTTGAATTCAACCATGTTATATTGTAATGATCAGAGCTATATGAAGCCTTCAGAGAAAACCAATGTTCCAGATAGACCGAAGTACATTGAGATCAAGCATTACATTCTCTGTGATGAAGTCCAGAAAAGAGAAGTGGTTCTCCAATATGTCTCCACAAATGAGTAGATAACAAATATTTTGGTAAAGCCTCTGTCCAAGATGAAAAAGTTTGCGTACTCAAGAAACAAGCTGGAGCTCGTGGAGACAACTTCCTTATTGAAAAAGGAAGAGATTACTCTCAGGCTGGGAGGGAGCACTGATGTGTTATTGATTTATGGATAGTCATTTTTCAGTTCGAAAAATGGTCCAGGATGAGCAATTCCTTTCCAATTTGTAAAGTGGTTTGAGATTTTTGACGGACATGCATTTTCTAGTTCGGAAAATGGTCCAAATTGGATGGTCATTTTCGTAATGAAAATGGTTCGATAGATTGCTGATGTACCATAGAAAACGATTCCCGTTGTGGCCAGTGTGGGGGAATGGTCTAGGACAATCTTTCTTCTTGATAATCACTCTAAATAGTGGTCAAGTAGAATGGTTTGCCTCGCTGGGCAGTCATTCTTTCGAAGTTCACAGTTGTGATAATTTTTGAAGAATGGTCCGTTTTGGAGGTTGGTGCAGGAAAATCATTTCCCTAAGAAATGGTCCAGACAGTCATTCCCTAGGGCATACTCATTCTCTCTAGGTTTCACTTTGTTTAGTGCCGGAGGAATGGCCCTGTTAGGTGAATGGTCCAGGTTCAAAAATCATGGACATTCATTCCCTAGGGAAAACTCATTCTCTCCAGGTTTCACTTTGTTTAGTGCCAGAGGAATGGCCCAGTTATGTGAATGGTCCAGGCTCATAAGTCAAGACAATTATTCTTCTATGCTTGAGAAGAATAGTCCAGATAGCTCACGACTGATGTTTTACTTTATGAGGGAATATGCTCTTCTAGATCTCACAGATGTAAGTGGAAGAATGGACCATATGACTCAGTTTATATCATGATATTTTTTTTCTGTGCAGGTTGATATCAGATGATACAATTTCTATGGAGACTGTATGTCTTTGGAAAATATATGTATGCTATTGTGGTGGATGTGTTCCACTGGTTGTGACTATGTGTCACTGATTAAGTAGCTATGTGTTACTTGGTGTGGTAGTGTACCACTAGATTGTAGTTGTGTACTACTAGGGATAGACACAGTTGTGTTCTATTGAATGACATTGTTTTGATTACCATGTAGACTATCAATTGTGTTGATATTTTCTAAGGCATATAGGTTGAGACAAATCTCTACGACTTGATTAGAAAATAATCCTAGATTGACATTCCTATAGGAATGGTCTCTGTAGTCCATGGCATTGTTTTTAGCTCTATTGGGACAATCATTCTTCTAGGACATATGTCTGGATTAGAAGAATGGTCCTTGTATCACTCTGTGGAGTGAGTGACTTATTCAACATCATTCTTGATTACTCAGATGGAGTATGGCTTCAAGAGATGATGTAGTTGATGCTATTAGATGATAGTGATAATGGTGCTCGTGATCTAATAATGAGATATCCTATATGACTATGATGATGCTATCGGTTGAATGGTATGTTTGTGCTCAAGACCATTGCCTTCAATACCTCCCTAGCTAGGAGGGACTGTTGATATTATGGTAGCTGCGGAAGGTATTTACCTCCACGTGTAACCTTGACGAGAATAGAATATTCTGGAAAACAAGAAGAAACCCTAAAGCATTAAGATTAACCCTTGAAGACAAGTCAACTCAAGGAAATATTTAATATTAAGTATTTAGCCTCCAGAATGAGAAGCCGGCCCAGACAGCTGAGGAAAACAATATAAATACACGTAGCCAGACCTCATTTTGTACACACAACTTGAAATTTCAGCAGTGAATAAGTGCGCATTGCAGAAACTAGGCAAGTGCGCAACTCTGGGGAGTAGCTGCAGTCGACAACTACTGCAATTTGTATTCCTATTTTAGGTTCAGACTTTCTATTGGTTATGGTTGGAATTTCTGATCAATGTTGGTTATCTTTTCTTGGTGCATTATCCTTGGTTGGCGATTGGTTTGCTTCCATAATCATTCTCTTTCAAGGTTAAGGTGCTCGGGGGTGGCTTCGGCCTATGGTTGGGTGACAATATTGTTATATTGTCTATGGTTAAACAAGGACATATATTACTTTCTAACAGACACAACATGACCAACTAAATCACTCCATTTGTTCTTGATTCGTTCTCATGTGCATTTAATGGTAATAATTATTATTTTTGGTTGACACAACATGATGTTTGTTTAAATTTACAGTTTCATGTTTTTTATCAAGGCAAATTTGATCAATGGTACTTACTCCATATAATCAATACGTTTCATTAATTTTTAGCAATAGCTCCAAATTTCCCTTTTATGATTATTCTAGTTGCCATGCAATGTCCTATGTAGCTCTATAACCTGTATTAAATTCATATTCCTTTCCTTCATGATTTTCAGTCTATTAATCGGTAATGAAATATATGCATCAACTAGGTTTTTCATAGAACAATTAAAATTTCATCTTAGTTGGTTTTATTGTTGTGGAGACTCCTTCCATCAAGTTGTACAGTTCATACCCTTTCCAATGGATCCTCATTCATCCATAATAGTTCATCATATAAAAACTTATGGCTTGTTTAAGATGATTCTACAACTACTATTACATGCATGCTTGATCATCATGGTCATTGGATCTACGGGAATTATATTACATTGATAGTGTGAATAGAGACTATGAGATTTATATTGAAATACACTATACATTTGTATTTTGGTAATACACCTAGTTTATGATGCCCATTTTACTTTGTTTCCACACATAAGTTTTTTTTCTACATTGTCGTACTTATGCCATTTCATAATGCCACATCACTTCTCAAGTGCCAACTATAAATTAATATTCCCGTAAATTGTCACCACCTATTTATTGAGTCATCCTGTATTGGGTTTTCTAGGTTATATCTTATGTTTATTTGTGGATGGTGTGTGAGTATTTATTTATGTTCTCTATTTTTCTCATTTTAGATATTTCATACATTTTAAGTAGAAAACCAACTATTAAAGAATCTAAGATCTAAAGGAAATTAATCTTCACAATAAATATTTCGGTATTTTATAGATCTATTGTGATGAACTGTCTAGTGGAATGTCCACAACAATTTACAGATCACTAGTGACCAAATAAATGGATAATAAATACCTATGCATGTCTAATACTTTGAGGTACATCACATGAACCCATTCCCCTTTCCCTTCCATCATTATTACTCATTATTGCCTATCTTTCACCTAGGTACTTAGGAAATATGGTTTTTCTTAGGATTTGATGCACGTATAAGGGTTAATATTGTTCTCCTTGGTAATACTTAGGCAAGTACTAAAACTAACCCCCTTTTTTGTTATGTTGTGTTAAAAGATGTCAATAAATGCTACGAGTTAGTGGCCTACTAAGAAGCTAGACCCATCACTTCAAGTGGGTATTGTGCATTGGGATATGTGTACCTTTCCTCTAGATCCGTGACACTTCCTTGGGATCTATGATGTTGCATTGAGATCCATGTATTCTTCTATGGCCATATCTACAAACATTGGGATCTGTGACATTTTTCTTGGGATCTATGTACCGCATTGAGATGCATGTCACTGCATTAGGATCTGTGATAGTGCATTAGGCCATGATGGGGACACCATGTCATCACACATACCATATGAACCAGTTATATGCTTCATCCTTGATCAGATGGACACTTCGTTTCATATTCATGCATTATTTTCTCCCGTGGGGGTAATTAATACATTGGAGAGAGGGTTTGCAAGTTACGAGGGTGATTACACATGATGACTTAGACTCCTTGATGATGTGGCATCCTTATTGGGGTATTAATTGAGGAGAGCTATCCCTTTTGATCCCATATGTGCCTCTTGATAGGGTTTCGTTACTTGGACAACTCACACATTGGACATGACACCAACATCTTCTAGGACATTTCTTCACTTTTTGGACCATTCCTTGGATGGAGGATGCATCTACGTGGACGTTGGACCATTTGACTTGGTGATAGATCATTTGACTTCACCTTGGACCACTCTCTTACATGTGGAAACCATTTTTAATGGGTAGACTTCTCTTGGCTCTTTTGTTTATCCACACACATGGCTTATCATTGTATTTTGACCCTTTTTAGAGGGACGTCTCACTTTATTAGCCTATTCTTGGGATGAATTTTATTATTTTTGTATCTTTCCCATGGTTTTACCGGGAAAATGGTTTTGGAGCTCATGGTTTTGAGCTAGCACATGGTTTTGTGTTGTATTTGAGGAGGATCTTCACCTATAAAAAGGAAGACTCCTCCATTTCAAATAGTTGGAGATTAATGAGAAGCTTGGCTATTGACGTATATTGAGCATATATTTCTCTTGTGGTTGTTCTAGTTAATTTTCAAGGGTTAGATAAATTTTCTTAGAGGTTGTTTGGAAGAAAAATGCTACTACATGGTCAAAGAAGTGTGAAATTCTCCAGGGTTTATTTGATTTGAAAACATGTGAGTACTTACTCTACAAAAGTTTTCAATCAAGAATCATTTTCTGACGAAGTATTTGCATAAGGATTAAAGGGCTTATGAATCCATGATTAACCATTCTTGTAAACAAAAATACATAACATACCTTAACTCAAATGGAATAAGGCACATGAAAAGACAAGAGAGAGAGACAACCGATGTTGGTAATAGATTTCACCCCTCTTGGGCTACGTCTCCGGACCCGCTTCAATTGGGATACAAATCACTTTCATTCCTTCTTCAAAAGATGTTGGGACCTTCTCATAAGTGATTACATAAGAGATGCCTTCTCCTTCAATGAGGATTCAAGAAGACTGCTCACACTCATGCCTCTCCATACATCAAGAAGGATAATACCTTACATGAATAAGTCTCTCAAGGCTTAGGAGTAGTATAACTATGGATTTCTAACTCCACTCATTAACTCTCCATTACTCTCCTCTCTTATATAGGGCTCACATAAGGTCTTATATCATTTTCATCACTCACTCCTAGATCCACAATAATAGGATCTAATTACAAAAGAGGAAAAACAAGATCCATGAATGTAGGATCTCAAACTATCTTCAAGTACACAAAGGGAAAAGTCTCAAAACCACCCAAAGACTCTTCATCCATGTCCTTGATTCTCTCAACCTATCATTGAGAATAATGGAAAATTGGTGTGAGGTGGTTTCTCACATAAAAACCAATTTCCATAATTACAATTTCAATGAGAAATAAGTGAGTCTTAATTTCCTCACAAGTATTAATCATTTTACATCAATAATGTATGAGTTTTTACAAAAGCTCATAAAACATAATTAAATGCATGAGCATCTCATAAAGGCATAAAAGAAATGCATGAGACCCTTTTCCCACAAAACATTAATAAAATGCATGAGAAAATGAAACTCAAAACATATAAGTTCACCACCTTCACCACTCTGCAAATTAACTTGGTGAACACAGTAAAGTCCTTCCATGTGTGGAAATCCGTCCAAATCATTATTCAAGGTAAGTTATCTCACGTTCCCCTTTGATCATTAAAGTTACTTGTTCATGCATTAAGGAAGGATGTCTAGTGAATCTAACATTTTTCTTAGCTAGCCTTTAAGTTCTCATTCTCTAGTACCGAGAGAGGCTCCTCATGGACCAATCCTCCTTGGCAATCGTAAAGAAAACCTTCAAAACCTAAGTAGTGCTTGAGGGGAAATCCTTACTGTGCCTTTCAACACTACTTCATCAAAAACCCTAGGCTTCACATAGAGGTGAAGTGGTGACTCCATAGGTCCTCTAAGACACTACTCTTCTTGCTATCTTCAACCACCTAAAACATACAAATCATTTTCATCTTTTTTTTTGAGCTATATTGTATATCCTTACTAATTTTTGCAGCTGGATGATTTTTTTCTGCTCAATCTTAGCTAGTGATTTGAGGGTTTGAAGTGTTTCATTTGTTGCTTATCATTACCAATCAAACCATAGGTTTGCCTCTCATTTTTTATGTAGGCCTAATCTATCATATGTTTCATCCCTAATCATCTCTCTTGAGCCGATTTGTGCACTGAATAAATCTGCAGGGTGTAAGGTTCATATCAGAGATATATCCTCCATTTTTTGAGGGACTTCACAACCTACTATTTCTCTATATTAGCTCAGCTACCAGTCCATAGAAAAAATTTCTCTAGCAACCTTACTCTAACCAAGATCATTGCCTCCACTTGGGCCAATTATATTGTTTCCCTAACTATAAAATCTATAGGTCTTGTGTGCTTTAATAGACCCCTATTTAGACCTCATCCCGTGGATTTCTTGGTAGGATTTAAAGTCACATTTAATTATGGCCTAAAAAAATTTCAAACGACCTCATTCTCTCCTCAATCGTTGCCTCTTTTCTACCGGTTTATCCCTGTCACATTGCTGTCCAAAAATTGTAGAAATATAGAGGTATCAAGGACCGATTTCATTGACATATAAGGCAATGTTTGTCCATCTACATACCTGGTTTATTTGCCTCACCTCGATCCTACCTCAAACCATTCAAATGACCTCCTCAACCTGTGCATCATTACCTATTCATTTGCTGATGAGAGGGCCAAGTCATGGGATTTCCACTACAACCAGGGTTTCATAATGTTTTATTCATATATATGATAGCAGTGGGAGGTGCCAACAAGAACCTTGGCCTTATCTTTATGCCCCGCCTTATCTTTATGCCCCTATATCTAGGTACCCTAACAACCTACAAGATCATTGCTAAGGCTACTGAGGTGACAATGGGTGACTTTCTTGTTTCATTGCCCCAAGCTCTTCCTCATAGGGTGGCACTTTCCCTTGGTGAGAGTTTGAGCAACGACATGATCTTGATCAATTCAACCTCTCTACTGCAAAAAAATCCAACCCCTCCTCCTCTTCAATGTTGCCTTTTATTTCCTCTTGAATGCTAAAATTTTTCCTATCTTTGTGTAACTGAATCCCAAAATAGAATTTAGGGTTAAGGCAGCGTCACAAGATAAACATATAGTTGAGATAGTGTTCCCAATAAGATAAAAAAAAACCTTTGGTACGATGTATCCTTCACTAATCCTTCACTTGAGAATTATTATGACAACTGTCATATCTTTAAGTTCGATTGAAGCATTAAAATCTAGAAATGAGCATTATAGTTCATAACTCGGAGATAATAAAAATTTGATAATTGTGACATACTTGATGGTTCTTCCTATAACATTACTTTCACTCCCAACATTCAATCTTTTCACCCCCAACATTCAATCTCTGATAGTTCCCATGCATACAATTAGATCTCTACACATGTCAAAAGGATACAGACAAAAGAATGAGATTGGGTACAAACCAAGAGAAAAATAAAGATTTCAACCTGCAATGCACTGAAAAAACTCTCTGTTGTATCTTATGCAGACAAATACGAAATTCCAGGAACAAATTTCCTCCAAATCAATGCAAAAATATAATTGTAGATTAGAAAGTAGAATGTCGAGTTTCCACCTTTCCTTATGCAACCAAATTCCAAATTAAGAATGGAGGATGAGGTGGCTTTCAGTTGGATCAAGCCTTCAAGCATTTGTTGTCTCACTACTTCAATTAAATATAGAATTTGGTTACTACCCTTTCCTCCTTGTATATGCAAATCAATGCCACCTTTACATTCCTTTAAAGACTTCATAAAGGACTTAATATGTTCCAATTTTCAGAATACTTGTGGTTTCCAACTATAGTTCCTTCACACCAAAATGGATGTCATAGTGACCAAAATAAACCTCTCTCTAATATTAAAATGAGAGAGTAGAGTTTCTTATATAGAAAACAATGTGTCTAACACTCTATTGAATCAATGTAATGACACATATAAATACAACAAGGTTTGTCTCAAGATAGACAAACTACCTTGATCGTTCAATCTATTAGTTGAGAAAATATCTCAACCTCACACCATTCTATGACTCTTAGTTGGAGAGAATCTCTCTCACAACCAACTATCTAACAACCTCCTAAACTATAGAATCAAACCACTTAAGCGGAGATTGTTCTCTACCTCAGAAACATAATCTTAGGTCACACATGATTAAGACAAGGAGTTACATATTCCAACACTCTCCCTTAATGAGTACTTGTTTTAATATCTATCAGTTGGGTCTTCATTAACACCTTCTCTTTTGTTCAAAATATCCTCCACTATGAATTGAACCTCTCAATCTGTAAATTCTATCTCTGGTCCATCCCAAATTTCATCTCGTACCGCAATCATATATACATCACCAAATTGTTAACGTCGATATAAAGGAACAACCATTCACCAAAATGTATGGGTAATCAATCACTGCAATCGTTGGTCTAATAGGAACTTCCTTCATGTACATGGTTCATTCAACCTGTTGATGAACTTCCATGACCTTCACCTCCCAGAGTCTAAAACCCATAAAATGGTCCACCCCTAGTGTTAAAGAACTCCAACGTAGAGGCTACTACACTATACCAATAGGTTATCCAAATCATCAGGGATACACAACAAAGGGGTAAACATGCCTATCCAGGTCTTACAACGATATGCCCTTTACATGCTACTTAAATACAGGTACATACATTACACACTCCACACATGCCAAGTACACACTCAAAATTTTCAAGGACCACTACATAGAACATGACATTATAGACTTGCTACAAATACAATCTGTGACTCACATTAACACCTCCTTTGTTTTCCATCATTTGATCTTTTTTTGTTGCCGTCTTTATTGCTACCTCAACATTGTCACTAGCGTCCCTTCAACCATGATTTATTCACTATGGGATTCATTCTTAAGCTGCCTGCTTCTTCTTCTTTTGTACCTACATAAAACTGATCATTGATGTCCATATAAAAACCAATCCATCTACCAAGATACATGGGTATCATCCATTGTACTCGCTAGTTCACTAGGAATCCTTTTCACCAGCATGATTCATCAACACATTAAAGTCCCTTAAGCATAACTTGGTGCATCACACTATGAGATTACTCCATCTCACATTCCCCCCCTTAATTGAAGATTCAAGTTCTCCGACTCTACATCACGCTAGCATACAAGTACACCCGACACCCTCGTATCTACCTAGTGGTTAATTCCACAACTTGATGCCACATCCTCTCTATCCATAAGAGGGATACATGCTACATGATTACATGTGCTACCGCACTAATCCATGTAGGCCGGACTCAACAGTGATTACAAAACACCATGCACTACGACACTACCTGTATGACTGAATAACATGGCTTACGACAACTTGGGGAAATCAACTTGCCTATGAATAAGCTTACAACTTGGACCAAAACTTTGGGTTGTCGGGTACAACCAATCATGCACCCCTTACATCACATATTCATCATTAATTCAGGTACAACAAACAATTGAATGTTTCACAACAACACACAGGTTACCATCTTCCCCTTCTACATATTTGGCGTCTTCATTTGTATCTTCGACTTTTGGATCTTCATTGTCATTGCCAAATAGTTGTCTTGGATTTTTCATATTCTCTCCCATGTGATTCGTTAGAGTAGCCAATTCTAACAAAACCACTACACTTCATATTGAGTTGGCTAAACTCAATACATTGATTAACTTCAACAATTCCAAGACATTTCCAATACCACTATTAACTCATAAGAACCCATGTAAATACAAATCCACAAATTTTCATGTTGGAAGAAAACATGCACAAATAAATAAATGAACGTTTGAAAGCTTTCTTCTTAGCACAATACCAATTTTTAGTAGAACTGCCTCCACAACTATTAGCTAAGACGTTGGGCCCACACAAACCACAACATTGAAGCCCATCAGAAATTAGGGTGGACATTAATCTTTCAATTTTTGACAACCCTTGTTGGATCTTCAGCACCAGGATTGAGAATGGCTAATCTTGGAGCTCTTTCAATGTTGTTCTCACATATCGTCCCACACGTAGGTCTAGCAGCCGCTACAACAACAGTCCATCTGGTCTAGCTCACAAAATGCAATTTGTGCAATTAGATTGATACATCAATAGTGTACTATCCAATTCCAACAATTGTTAATGCAAGGAGAAATAGACACAAGGATGTGAAATTCGTCAAGGTCGAGGTCACGTCTGCACAATATAAATATCATTACCCATTAAACATCCTTCCACATCATGAGGGCAACCAAACTTTTGTTCTAGGAAGAATCCTGTTGTAGCTAGCCATTGCCCTAGCTGATATCGATATATTGGATCCATGAAAAGAATCCTTTTACTATAATCCACCGTCAACCCCATAATTTTACCATCACCAGGGCCACTAGTTATAACCATTAGTTCCTCAATGAAATTAGCAAAGGGCTAATGTTTTTGCAGTCCCATCAAATTTATTGACTGCTAAACGCCAAGGTGTTCCCCTAGTACCACATGCAAGAGTTTCACCTAATCCAGCAACAATTTCTGCTTGCAGTATATCATTCTAATCAATAGGACTAACCATGTGTAATACAAAGGAAAGTGGAGGAGAAAACATTTCCTGGATCACGACAGCCATAAATGCTTCTCTTTGTGGTACCATGACAATTCTTTGACTAAGGACTGATAAATTGTGAAGCAAAGAGAAATGCAGAGAGAAACGAATAGAACAGTATATTGGAATGTATGAAGAAGAGGTTATTGGAAGATACAATGCAATGGGAGATGGTTGAGCTAAATAGGCTCAAGCAAGACAAAAATAGAAAGTATAGTTGTCCAGTACAGTTGGCAGTGTACAGTCAGACTGTTGAGGTTACATTATATTTGACACTCCCTCTTAAACTCAACAGTTACAAACATTAGCACTAATTATGCCTAAGTGTTGTCTCTGAAAATAAAAAATTGACTTTCCTAGTGGCTTTGTAAAGATATCAGCAAGCTGATCTCGAGAACCACAAAATTGTAGTGCAATATCACCATTATTGACTAGCTCGTGTATGAAATGAAAACGAGTGTCAATGTGTTTGCTTTTCTTGTGAAACACATGATTCTTAGATAATGCAATTGCTGATGTATTGTCACAGAAAATAGGAGTTGGATCATTTTCTGTATGTGACATGTCTGTCAATATTCGTCTTAGCCATACAACTTGACATGAAGCTGAGGTAGAAGCTACATACTCTGCCTCTGCAGAAGATATGGATACAATTGGTTGTTTCTTTGATGCCGATGAGATTAGGTTCATGCCCAGTTGAAAAACATATCCTGATGTGCTTTTCCTGTCATCTAGGCTGCCTGCAAAGTCACTGTCTGTGTAACCAAAGAGTTGATTACTATCAGATTTAGTGTACCATAAGCCAAAATTTAGTGTTCATGCTACATATCTCAAAATTCGTTTTGCCATTTTCCAATGAGAATCTTTGGGTGATTCCATGAATCTGGATGTAAGATACAACAAACTGCCTACTAAACTTTTGTACAGGGTAGAGTCCACTGTATGACCTTCATCATTCTTGCTCAATTTTGTGCCTAATGGTATGGGGGTTTCTGCTGGATTGCATCCTTCCATGCAAAATCTTTTGATGATGTCTGCTGCATACTTTTGCTGACAGACAAAAATGC
>CBVK0101536797.1:0-28319 GCA_900067695.1 Picea abies | reverse complement strand
AAGAGGTGGGGGACATTACACTCTCCTTTCACCCAAGGGGACACTTCTTTTAGGGAAATACCCCATACATGATTATGTGCTAACACTCATGAATGATGATTTCTTCATATTTATCAGCAACTTCTCTTGTGGTAGTCTCTTCATCACTATAGCCAAATGCTTCAAGTGTTCTATTTCTGTCTTGCTGAAAATCAATATATCATCAAGGTATACAATGATGAATTTTCCTATGAAATCCTTCAGGACTTCATTCATCAATCTCATGAAAGTACTGGGTGCATTTGTTAAGCCAAATGGCATAACAAGCCATTCATACAGCCCCTCATTCATCTTGAATGTTGTCTTCCATTCATCACCTTCTCTCATTCGGATTTGATGATATCCGCTTTTCAAATCAATTTTTGAAAAAAAAATTGCTCCACTCAAGCAATCCATCAAATCATCCATCCTTGGAAAAGGAAATCTATATCTGATGGTAATATTGTTGATTTCCCTTGAGTCTGTACACATCCTCGAGCCTCCATCTTTCTTTAGGTTGAGCACTGTTGGAACAATGCATGGGCTCAAGCTCTCTCTAACCAATCCTTTGTCCATTAAGTCCTGGACTTGTCTCTTGACCTCTTCATTCTCCTGCGACGTCAACCTGTACGCTGCTTTGTTCGGTAAACTATCTCCTGGTATAAGATCGATGTGATGACTTATACTTCTAATCGGTGGCAACAAACAAGGTAGTCCGTCCACTACTATATCAGAAAACTCTTCCAGTAACTTTTGGATTTCCTCTGGTAAATCATCCACTCTTGTACTGGTTAAACCAATTCTAGGCTTCCTGACCACAATGAATTGTGTATCTTCCTTCTTCTTAACCTCCTTAATAAGTTTCTTCCCACTCATGAGAAGTACAGTGTTGCTCACTTCTGGTTTCACTTCTTTATCCTTAATTGGCAGCAACATGTGATTTCTCCCATTCTTTTCCAGGGTGTATGTGTTCTTTCTCCCATCATGAATCACATTCCTGTCATATTGCGATGGTCTACCTAGAAATAGATGACAAACATCCATGGGAATGACATCACATAATATTGCATCCTTATATCCTCCTATTTTAAATTCAACTAAACATTGTTTAGTGACATTTACCTGATGTCCTTTTTGTAACCACGAAACTCTATATGGGCTTGGATGTTCAATAGTTTCCAGGTCCATCTTTTCTACTATCTCTGTAGAAACGAGATTGTCTGTGCTACCACTATCCACGATGACTTTGCATACCATGTCTTTGGTCTTGCAAGCAGTCCGAAAAAGTTTGTTCCTTTGGGCTGGTTTCTCTACCTCCTTCTCTGGCATTAAGAGAACTTTCCTCATCATTAAAGATCTTCCTCCCTCGGCATCTTCTTCCTCAACATTCCATCCTTGAGCTTCAACAATGTGAGTTTCACCACCTTCTTTCTTCTTATCTGGACACTCATAAGATTTATGTCCAATTTTTCCACAGGTAAAACATTTCACTTCACCACCTCTACCTCTTCCTCTTCCTCTGACTCAAGGAAAAGTGTTTCTATCATCATACTACCCTCTCTGTGAGCTTCCTCCTCTCTCAGGTTGAGGTTGAGTTTGAGGTTTCTTCCCGTCTTCTTTATATTTCTGAGTTCTGTCTTAGGAAACTGCTTTGCCTCTAACTTGACTTCTTCCTCGACCTCTTTGACCTTGCTTCCAACTCAGCTTCTCTTCAGCTTTCAGAACTATCTGATAAGCATTCTCCACATTCTGAAATCTCATCATGCTCATCTCATATTGAATGTCATACCACAGACCATTCATGTACTTGGAAACCTTTTCATCATCGCTTTCCCGATGACCTGCTCTGATGTTTATCTTGTAGAACTCTTCATTGTATTATTTCACTGACATCAGCTTCTGTCTCAAATTCTGCATTCTCTGAAACAGAGTAATTTGATAATCCCTAGGTATAAATTTGGCTTTCATCTTTGCGACCATTCTATCCCACCTTTTGATTTTCTGCTTGCCTTTGCAGCGTTTGTCAGCCTACAGTTCATCCCACCACAGTGTTGCATGTCATTTAAGTCTTGTGATAGCATGTTTGACCTTCTTGTCTTCCTTGACATCTTCATAGTCAAAATATTTATCCAGAGCTCTAATCCAGTCTAGAAGCTCCTCAACATCCAGGTTTCCCTCATAAATGGGAATCTCCATTTGTGCCCTGGCACCTATCCTTGCAACAGCCTTGAATAGGCATTCTTCCATAGCATCTTCAACTGCAACTTCCTCAGTTCCAGCTTCATTTTCACTTCCAGATTCACTAATATCCCTAGCGTCAACTATGTGCCTCTGTGCTGTCTCCATGGAATCAAGCTTGGCACGTAATTCACGCATCTCTATTTCCCTTGCCAGGTCAAATTATTGCCTGTCTCTTCTTCTTGGCATTTCCCTTTCCTCTGGTGGATCAGGTATTTGTCTGTCTCTTCTTCTCAATGGCATGGCTGTAAAATTCCTCTTTTCTCTACTACATAAAGCAAATAAATCTTTCTAGGCTCTGATACCACAATTGACGCAGACCCCCTGCCCTCGGGTCGAGATCTGCGTAGGATCTTCACTACAACCACACTGATCTCTTGTCCCCTAAAGTTCCAAATTCTCGAATCCCAACATGTTCATCAATCTTTGGCTCCTTAACGGTTTTCTGCCTTTTTGAGGTTTCGGGCTTCGCGATTTCGCGAATCCTATCGACGAGCACCTTACCTCTTCAACCTCTGAAACCCAAAATACCAAATTCACGACCTTTCTTGCCACTTATTTCGTCTCTTCGAGACTTGAGTGGACGACCAACACACGTCCCTCTTTCCTTATGATTTCCCGGTTTCCGAAATTCCTCCCCTTATGATCTTTCGGGATTTTCCTCAACGTTTGACCAACCCTATGACCTTCGTCACACGTGTCCTCCAAGAATTACCTGGGACCCTATAAGTTTTAAACCTGCGAAGTAAAGCAATGCATATAGATTCTTAAGCAATACAAAAATTAATCAATGGCTCATACACAGAGTACACTGAGATTTTTACCGGAAACCCTCAACCGGGAAAACCTTTCTTATTTTCATTATATCAAATTTCACCATTCGCCATACAATATATACAATGTTTTTAGGTATTCCGTAGATACCAAAACCCTAATCCCATAATCCGAGATTAATTTACAAATAAGCTAAAAAGAGCAAAATCCGCTAAAAATAGAAAAAACTACCCAAAATAAATAAATTCGGGGCACTGCCCCGGGCTACCACCCGGTGCCGAACGCTGCCTGTAACTAGGGGGGGGCATACCTGCCCCCCCCTAGGAAAGCGCCCGACACACACGGGATCGTCAGACGCAGTTGTCGTATCTGACGCACCCACACACACACACATGCAAAGAATATAACACACACCCAACAGACCCTACCTTTTCGGCTTCCTACTCTTCGTGATTTCGGGAGTTGTGATGACGTGCAACTCTACCTCTCGACTCCCAGAGTCCTGAAACCTGAATTGTCAAAATCCCGAAAATCCCCTTTAAGTTCTATCGTACTTCGCAACTTCAATATTTCCCTTTCACTATGTCTCGTCCCTTGTCATCAGGATTCCTAGTAAGCCGAACCCCGAAACACCGAAATGGTGCTATCCCACTTCTAAGGAGATCAACGGTTGTGGTTCTTCCCTAGATCTAACGGTTTGCACGATTTCATGTACCAAGAGTTCATGATGCTCTCGATTCCAATCACTGTCTCCTCCAGATCCCGGATCCTGAAATGTCGAAATGTCAGTTCCCGAAATGCCGAAAAAATATTCTGTCGCGACTTCTGATTTCGGACTTTCCTCCCTCCTATGTCCTGATCACTTGTCCTCAGGACCTCCAAAACCCCGAATTCCAAAGTTCTAAAATTTCGACCTCGTTGCTCTTCGCCTTTATACACGAAAACTCTTTTCGCATTTTGGGGATTTGATTAACCACAAGTTTCGTCCACACTTTGGACTTATGACCCCCGAAATGCTGAAATGATCTTGATGGTCAAATGATCGAAATCAATTGTCCACGTCAAATTCTTCCCTTCGAAGGTGGATATGTCCAACACTTAACTTCCCCGCAACTTTCTTGGATCCTATGGTCCTTGCTATTTCGGGAGTTCCCCTTAGAGAATTCCGACCGTTCAGTTCCTCCTCAAGAACCTCTAGTTCAAAAAATCAACTCTGTGATCCTTCTCTGGGACATGACTTCTGCAAACCACTTGGGATTCCTGCTTTCTCTTGAATGATTTGAAGGCCCTAACCCTTCTAATCTTTCTTCGCAACTCAAGTCTTCAAGAATACTTCTGCACGCACTCTTTGCGACAATCCTTCAAATACTTCAGCGCATTTGAACCCCCAACTCTGTGCACTTTCTCTGCAACAGTAGTCTTTCAATCTCTCAACCTTAGTTGATAAACTCTAAGGTTTCGCCCAGCCTGCGCACACCTTACGTGGCTCATGTGCTTTGCCTACACTTTTGTGGAAATGAGAACAATGGTTTCCCTCCTGAGCTTTCAGAGATGAACTCTAAATCTTCGTCAATGCACTCCTTGAGAACGTTTCACTGCACTCCTCGCAAGAAATTCTCTCACTCAGGAAGAGAAACAATTGAAACTCATTCTCCTTCTCTCGGATTTCAAACATTCAACATGAAATCATACATTCACAGTACTAAAGAAAATGCATAACAGATAGCATAAAACAACTGTAAGAAGACCATTTAACATGTACAAACAGAAAACATCATAACACCATAAATTTGAATTAAAACTTCATATATTAATTCAAAGCTCATGTACATGAGTTCTTCTTCTCACTCTCTCTACTACAGCTCTCCCTTCTCTTGCTCTATGCTAATGTTCTACTGATACAATGATACAAAGATGAGGGTGTCTATAGTCGTTTTCCCTCCTGTTCTTCTAAACTGTCTAATCTCTAATTCAAACCTACCTACTTTCATTAACTATGCATAAATGCCTCTACCTCCTACAGATGAGAGCGAATTTCTCATGATCTATTTACAATTCACAAGTACACTTCCCTTTAACCATTTCATTAATGCTTCAAAAACATTTCCAAAACATGTAAAATGTGTGTTGCACTTTCCATCTGTCTTCTACCCTCATGCTCGCTTGGCTGGCTGCTTGTGATGCTCCTGCATTAGCCAACTCCCTTCGCGATCTCGTGCTTCGAAACTTTCACAAACCACTTACTCTGTTTTTCCCGATTCCGTAATTGGTGAATTCTTTGAGACCAAATATATGGTCCATGTTCCTCTCACGATCAATGGATTTGATCAACTTGTGAGTTCAGACTTCGCGATTCCTCTCTTCTCCCAACTCTACTTCTCCTGATTGTGAATTAGCGAAATTTCAGTCCAGCTCCATGTGTCCTATCTCAATGGACGGCTAGGATTGCTTCGACTCCCAGCTCTTTGGGTATTCTCTCCTTGATTTTTCTCCGAAGAGTTATTCCTCTGAAATACGTGGATCTATGCCATGTGTCCTCCTGGATCCAACAGTCCAGAATCACTTCGTTATTCACACTTCACGAAGATCTTTGTTTTCTTATGGAAAACCTCCCAAAGTTCATGTTCCCAAACCTTGCGATCTTCTGCCACCTGTCTCCTCCGAAGATGGACAATATTACAGCCTTTGGGACTTCAGAAATCCTCAACCCCTTTCGAAAACTTAGCACAAATTTCTCTTTCTAGACTTAGGTTGTTCTTGGACTTCTTCTACACTCCTTGTAGAGTTCTGCGCAGAGTCTTCTGCGACTTTCCACAGTTTTAAAACCTTCAAAGTTCATCGTTCCTCTATGAACTTCATCATGCCCTCCTAGCAAATTCTCACTCTTCCTCTTGAGCTTGTAAGATGGACTTACAGTCTCCTTGGCGCACTCCTTACGCTCGGCAAATATTTTTGATGAATTCTCCCTTAGCCTATCTAAGAATCTTATGGCATATCCTTTCCTTTGTCGATGCACTCTTGCAAAGCCTTCCTTCCTCAGAGTATTCAACAACCTTGGGATTCTCTTAAGGACTCCAACACTTCCAGCCACGTTGTCCTTGTGCACACTCACACTAGCTCGATTCCCTCTTGGCAGAGTGTTTAAGAGTGTTCAATAACTCTAAAATGTGCTTCCTCCTACACAGTGTTTCCTTCCAAGGTACTTAACCACCTTGAAATTTTCTCCAAAATTTGTGAATTACCCTAGTATGCCCTCTTGGCAACTTCACTTTTGACTCCACTGACTTCAGACACTCACTCCTTGCATCGGCTCACAGATTTTCCACCCTATGTCATGCACTCCTTGCACTTATCGTAGAGAACTATACTTAATTCAACGCACTCATAGATAGAAAATTGTATCTCTATCCCGACAGACGATTTCTAACAGTCATCTACAATTCATATGCATGTAAATGACATTCATAACACAACATCCATTACACAAAATTTGATAACAGGAAAAACTGTCATTTTCTATTAATGGTGGAATGTCAGATTATAATAGTGGAGTCTGAGCTACAACTGAGTCTTGACTCTCTGTGTTTCTCTCCCTGTCTCCTATGCATCTGCCTACAACCCAACCTACAACTTGGATTACAATGAATTTTTCATCAAACTTAGCAACCTCTACTAGGAAAACAATACAAATATTTATACAAGAGGGGCTCGATGAGCTTCCCTCACAAGCTAAACTAGTGGTGTCAAATCACCATTCAAAACACTTGTCGAATGGGAAAATTCCAATGATGGAAATATGCTCCAAATCAGATGCAAATCCCTCCTACCATCAACCACTTAATGGCAACCTTATCTCTAGCTTGTGCTAAGGTCCAACTTGGCTCTTCCAACTTGTCATCATTAATTCTTGGATCATGCTTTTGATTCTTGAGGCAAAATGAGAGGGCGATGACTCTCCCTTCCTTGAATGCATACCATGTGTGCTAATTGACTGGTGCATGTTGAGGTGGAGTGATTCTCCTGCATCATACTCCACGGCTACGAAAATCATGAGCTCATGCTCATGAGATTTCCAACGTGGTTGAAATCCTCCTGGATCCCAAACTTTTTCATGGAGTTGTCTCTCTGCTCCTCTGCTTCGTTGCTTCTTCTCCTACATCATCCTCATTTCTCGTGCAAGTTTCCTTTCGACCAGATTCTCCTTGCTGGCCACTTCCTCTGTCGATCCCAACATTAGCTTCCTTATCTCTTTGATCGCTTTGGCCAACTGCTCCATTGGCTGTCTCTTTTGTTGTAGACTAGATTGTTCCACTTCTTCCCTATTAATGGATAAATCCCACCAATCTCCCAAGTTATCTTCTTCATCTCTTGTGGCCTTAGATTTACACACTACTGCAGCCTCTACTTCTGCGGATTCCTCATCACTGGGCTTATTCTCAGCTATTTCTTCTAATAGATTGACTTGTGTCAGTTCTTCAACTGGTTCCATTCCATCTTCCTCCATCTGCAACTCATGTTGGTGTGTCTCCTCTAGCATGGCTATCTGATGGCAGCCACCTTCTGGTTCTGGAAGGTCTAACCAATCCTCCAGCGCCTTCAACTCTATTTCCCACTGATTAAGTGACTCAACTGGGTGCTCCTCGTTGGGGAAAAATCTTAGTATTTGCTCCTCCTTATCCACAATAGTCTCAACTTGTTGTCCTTTTGTTGCACTTGAAACGTCTGTACTAAAACCTCCTTGGTCACTTAGTAGGAATATCTCAAATTCTCCAATGATCAGAATGCTCCTCTGATCCTCCGCCTTTGTGACGAAAGTTATCAACTTCTCATAATCTTCATTCACATGGTTTACATTTCCACATGAATCTTCTCCTGAGCGAGGTCTTTCTTCTACTTCCTCCTCATCTATCAACACCCTCTGACATGAACTCTCAGTTGAGCTCATCTCTCCTCCCTTTCCCACCTCGAAATTTGGGATGTCTCCTCTACCCACCTGGTAGTTTACAAGATCCATTGATCCCTTCTCATTGCCCACCTATCAACCTATGAGACCTATTCCAGATCTCTTTTCCTCATCACTCAGGTTTTCAGCATACCTCATCCACCTTCGTAGCATATGTTTTTTCCCTTAGGCCAACAATTTCCGAATAGGCCATTTAGTTGTTCTCTTCAAAGGCCATTCATACCTCCAGAGTACCTTTTCCTCATGCTGCAACTTGAATGCTAGCTTATTCATATGGCCTCAGATTTCACTGAGCTCCTTGTCCATCTCTACCTTTCTCCTCTGTGAATAGACTTCTCCTTGAGCACATCTATGACCTTCAATGGCCATCATGCTTCATCTACAACCCACCTAGTTATTTATCATCTGTTGCACACCTTGCAACAACCTCAACAGAGTAACACACTCTATCTCCCTTGCTTACAAAAATAAATTATGCATAACTCTGATACCACTTCTGGCGCAAACCCCCTTCCCTCCAAAGGGTTGCTCAACCTCCCGGTCTAGGATCGTTCGAGTCATCGAACCGCCTGGTTCGTCGGGCTCCTCATGGGAACCAATTTGACTTGACACATTCCCTTCACCTTCTCAGCGCAGGTTATGTGGCACCCACAGACCCTCCCCTTAGCACTCTTCAAATATTAACACCAGCCCCACTAGCTCTCTATGATAGGCTTCCTCCTTGATATGACCATGGACTGCAACTGTGGGCCATCTCCCTTCGTGATCCCATACTTTGGAACTTTTGCGAACCTCTTACTCCCTTTTTCTCGATTCTCGAATCAATGAATTCTTCGAAACCAAATCTATGGTCCATGTTCCTCTCACAATAAATGGATGTGATCAACTCGTGAGTTCGAACTTCGTGAGTCCTCTCTTATCCCAACTCTACTTCTCTCAATTGTGAATCAACAAAATGTCAATCTAGCTCCACGTGTCCTATCTCAATGGACAGCTAGGATTTCTTCGGATCCCAGCTCTTCGGGTATTCTCTCCTTGATGTTTCTCCGAAGGGTTATTCCTCCAAAATATGTGGATCTCTGCCACATGTCCTCCTGGATCCAACAGTCCAGAATCACTTCGCTCTTCGCGCTTCACGAAGATCTTTGTTTGATTCTCGAAAACCTCTCAAAGTTCTTGTTTGTGAACCTCTCGATATTTTACCACCTGTCTCCTTCGACGATCGACGATCTTACGGCCTTCGGGACTTCGACCATCCTTGACCCCTTTTGCACACTTAGCACAAATTTATCTTTCAAGACTTAAGTTGTTCTCGGACTTCTTCTACACTCCTTGTAAATTTCTGTGCAAACTCTTTTGTGACTTTGCTCAACTTGAAAACCTTCAAAGTTCATCGTTCCTCTATTAGGGGGAGCAACCCCGGATGGAAAGATACCTTTTCCATTGATGACAAAGGGGGAGATATTTATCAGATGCAGAGGATAGAGGAATGATTTCAAGGGGAGAAATGGTCACAAAGATGCAGAGGAAAGAGACATGGTTCCAGGGGGAGCATGAGTGATATGGCTTCAGTATTGCATGAAATGATTACAGTATTACATCAAAGTGTTTCCATCAATGTCAAAGGGGGAGATTTTTGATTAAGGTTGGTTTTCATTGATGTCAACCCTTGAAGAAAGTCTGGTAGTGAATTCAGGTAGCACAAAGGTTTGGGTAATTGAACCAAGGTTGTTTTATGTATAATGGTATGATTTGTAATATATTTTAAGGTAACAATATTCTATATAGATAGTACATGTCATGCCATTTCTTGTGGTATGTGGAGCATCACATAACTCCTCACAGTTTGAGAGTTATGGCCTTATGAAGTTGGAGGACACTCATATGTTGGCTTGAAGCCCCAAAAGGTCAAAGAAGTCAAAGAGATTTCAAAGAAGAAATTATTATTTAAATGATAAAGTCAAGTGACAAAGTCAAGAAGGATTATTTAAATAATAAAGTGAAGTGACAAAATCAAATAATATTATTTAAATGATAAAGTAATGGATAACTTTCTAATTATGGAAAGTGGTTAACCCTAAAAATGAGGAAAATAGGTTAAGTGACCTATAAATGGGTTAAGTGACCTAGAAATAGGTTAACCGACCTACAAATGGGTTAAGTGACCTAGAAGATGCTTCTAAGGAAGATATTTGGATAGTATAAATAAGAGGCAAGGCTCTCTCATTTTACATCACACTTGAGAATATTGAATATTTATAAGTGAATGGGGTAACCAAAGGATATATAAGTAGAATTTCAGAGGGAAGGTGAAGAAAAGAAGGCCAGAATTCAAGGAAGGATAAATTCTTTTGATGATGCTTTCTAAGGTATGTTATTTAGAGGTCATCTCACCATTTTTGCAATAATTTTTTTTCTAGAATGATTCAGACTGTGAAATTGATTGGCCATTTAGGAAACATATCCAAGTATCTGTGGTAAACATTTCAGCTTGTGGGTCGTTTTATTTTTGGATTTACACTCCGTGGAAAATAGGGTTTGTGGCTAGTCCTGAAACTAGTCTAAAACAGGTGTTTCGGGTAAAAAAGTCATAACTTATTGATAATAGATCCAAATTCAGTAAGACCAAATGTGTTGGTTATAGTACAATTTGTAGTATTCTATGTAACATTTTCAGATGCATTCAACAAATATTTCGTGCAAGGCACGCCCTACAAGGTCACTCTCTAGAATAATCCATAATTCAACAAGGTATGACATTTTTGCTATAACTCCTTTACTGAGAGGTTCCAAGTAGTGACACCTTGAGGAATTGCAATAAACAAACTGAAGAACATTATGTACTATTTTCATATCTTTATTCATTACAGGTACATAGTTATGACTATTTCAAGTTAGGGTTGTTGATTAATCCCAAACTAGTCATGTGAGACTAAAGAAAAGGTTGATGAAAACGCTAGTCTCTTGTTGTGAAAGTTAAGAAAGGTTTGCAAGTATGTGATCATATACACTAGGTCTATTACAAAGTTACAAATCATATTTGAATGATGAAATTGATGAGGGATTTTGATTAAGTTACACTATGGGTACATGGTTGAGACAAGTAGTTGATGAGTTGACACATACATGAGGTGTATAGTTGATGTTGTTGGTAAATTTTGATGAGTCATAGTTGATGAGTAGTCGACACATGATTGGTACATACTTGGTACATAGTTGGTTGCACTTGTTTATGGTACAGATTGTTTACAAGTTGTTTGGTATAGGTTGGTGCATGGTTGATGCACTTGTTTAAGGTACAGGTTGATTACAGGTTGAGGTACAGGTTGATGCATGGTTCAGGTTTACAACGGTATATCTCATAGTGATAGTGTGATAGTGGTTCCATCATTCTACATCTACTTCAGGGCAGTTGGATGGGGCAAGGATAGGTGGTTGTAGCCACCTTCCAGTTGTAGCTGGAGAACATAGGGGGTTGTAACCTCCTTCTGGTTGTAGCCAGAGAATAGGGGAGTTGGATATTCCCTCAGGTTGTATCCTGATAAACAAGGGGATTGGAGCCTCCTTCCAGTTGCAGCTAGAAAACAAAGGAAGTTGGTGTTTCCAATGAATGTAATTCTTCAAGATATATAAGAAAAAACATTCAATGGTTTTCTCCCGCTTTGCGTTTCCATGTTAAAATCTAGTGTATTGTGTATGTGTATGATTGTTCATTTGTTCATTTCTTATTTACTCTTCAGTTATTGGATGATAATTCTATATTGATATAACAATTGGATTATATGGTTAAAAAAGATTAAATTGCTCTATTATTTATTCACCCCCCCTCTTAATAATCCAACAATCGGTATCAGAGAAGGTTCCTTCAGAAATCAGTTTAACCATTGAAATGTAGATCATGGAGAGAAACAACTTGTATAAAAATGGAATACCACAGTTCAATGAACAGGAGTATGCATTTTGGAGAATAAGGATGAAAACATATATACAGGCACTCGGATTTGAAATTTGGCAATCAATTGTAGATGGATACACAGCACCAGCAGTTCCACCAATAAATGACAAAGAAGTGAAACTCAGTCAGAATAATTCCAAATCCAAAAATGAACTTATGAATGGTCTTAGTGAAACGATATTCACCAAAGTTGCACATTGTAAATCCGCTAAAGAGATTTGGGACAAAATTCAAAATTTTTATGAAGGAGATTCAAAAGTCAAAGTAGCAAAGCTTCAAACTTACATAGGTTAGTTCGAACAACTTAAAATGAAGGAAGATGAGAATATTGTAGCTTACATTTTACGAGTTGATTAAACCGTAAATGAAATCATAGGATTGGGAGAAGAAATCAAAGAATCTGTAATTGTTCAAAAAGTACTAAGATCTCTTCCTATGAGATTTGACCCTAAGATATCAACACTAGAAGAAAGATTAGATCTAAAATCAATAAGCATGGATGAATTACAAGGAATCTTCATAGCATATGAATTGAGAACTGAACAGGAAAATCCAGATACAAAAGAAGCAGCCTTCAAATAATCCAAAAATTCAAAGCAAAAGGGAAGGCAGAAAGAAGAACATAGCAACAACAGTGACATCTCAGAAGATGATGAAGAAGTGGCCATATTTGTCAAAAGACTGAACAAGGGAACCGATGGTAGGTATAGAGATAATCTTCCTTTAATTTGTTTCAATTGTGATGGTATTCGTCATTTTGCTAACAAATGTCCTTATAAGAAAAAGAGAAATGATGAAGGTTACTCAAAAGGAAAACAAACATATAAAGGCAAAATAACCACAAAGAAAGTTTTCAAAAAAGCTTATGCACCAAAGAAGACATCTCATCATCAGATGAATATGAAGTCAGTGACAGTAAGACAGAAATATTTCTCTTCGTGGAAGTAGAAGACTCTGATAAAGAAGACTCTGAAGAAGAATATGAATAAGGTGAAGAAGAATATGAAGAAGTCGAAGAAGAAATTGAAGAGGTAGAAGTTGACTACCAAGAGGAATTATTGTGTGCCATAGAAGTTATCAGAAGAGAAAAGAAGAAAAATAAGAAACTGCAAGAAGAACTAGACAAGAAAGAAGACACTCAAGAACTAGAACAAATGATCACAAATTTGAAGGTTCAAATATAAGAAGATAAAAGAATTGAAGAATCACTCAAAGAACAACTAGAAGAAAAACACAAGATCATTGGAAATTTGGAAGCAGAGATTGTCACATTAAGAAAGGATATTAAAAAGAAAAATATGCAGAACAACTCAAAAGCTTTGGATGACATTATCAGCAATAAAAAATCTCATCATGACAAGTCCAGACTTGGATACAATCAGACAGAAAAAGGATCAAGCTCCAAAACAACAGAGCAAGAAACATATCCAAAAAGCTTTGTAGAAACAATCAAGGGGGATAGGAACATCTACAAGGAAGATTACAAGGACACTCCTCCACTGAGAAGATTCAAATTTCATAATCAACTAATGACAAATAAGCCTTAGGAAGAATAAGAATTCATAAGAGTACCTCCTTTTAGAATATCTTCAACTCCCAGGTATCAAACTATGTTTTTTGGTTTATGTTATGCATGTAATAATTTTGGACATAAAGCTGTGAATTGCGGAGCTAACAAAGGGAACAAAAACAACTTTTAAAGTCATACACAAAGGGTTTATCCTTGAGATCTGATAATGGAGGAGAGTTCACTTCAAAGGAATTTATGGACTACTGCAGCAGTTATGGAATAAAAAGGAAATTCTCCATTGCTAGGACACCTCAACAAAATGATGTTTATGAAAGAAAGAACATGAAAATACAGGAAATGGCTCAAAGAATGTTAATGGATTCAAAATTGACAGATATTTTTTTGACATAGGAAGTGCATACAAAAGTTCACTTTTAAAACAGAGTAATTCTCAGAAACAACACTGACAAAACTCCTTATGATCTATGGAAAGGAAGACCAGGAAATGTAAAGCACTTCAGAGATTTTGGAAGCAAATGCTACATCAAAAGAGAAGATGGCAGAATGGGAAAGTTTGACTCTCGTGTGGACAAAGGATTACTTGTTGGTTACTCAAGTACAAGAAAAGAATATAAGTGTTACAACCTGAGATTGAACAAAGTGGTGGAAATCATCAATGTAACAATTGATGAAATAGGTAGACAAGAATTAAAGGAAGAAGAAAATGAATCATTGGAACAACTTTATGAAGAAGAAACAAAAGATGAAAAAGAAGGGGAAGACGAAGAGGATCCAACAAAAACAGAAGAGAAAGTTCAGCAAGTAACTCCAAAAACACCTAGCAGACGAGTACAGAAGAATCATCCTTCAGATCATATTATCGGAAACAAAGACGTAGGAGTTGAGACTAGAATAAGAATTTGTTCACCAGAAAAAACGTACCTAGAACTCACATCTACGATTGAACCAACCTATTTTGAAGAGGCCAACAAGGATGAATTTTGGAACAAGGCCATGGATGAAGAATTGTATCAAATAGAGAAAAATGACACTTGGGAATTTCTTCCAAGACCAAAGGATAAGAATGTGATCGGCACAAAGTGGGTATACAGGAATAAATTGAATGAAGATGGACAAGTTACAAGGAACAAATCTAGATTGGAATGTAAAGGATATGCATAGGTTGAAGGAATCGACTTTGAAGAGATATTTTCCCCATTTGCCAGAATGGAAGCAATCTGATTGCATGCATGCTCCAAAAATATTAAAGTGTATTAGATGGATGTAAAATCATATTTTCTGAATGGGGAACTTGAATAAGAAGTCTACATTGAACAACAAGAAGGATTTCAATTGTCAAAGAATGCATATTATGTGTGTAAATTAAAGAAGGCCTTGTATAGTTTAAAACAGGCTCCTAGAGCATGGTACTCTAGACTGGATAAATATCTATAGCAGGCAGGGTTCAGAAAAGGAAGTGCAAACAACAACCTCTACATCAAGGTAAGTCAAGATAGTATTTTATTAATTTAAGTTTATGTTGATGATATTATTTTTGGTAGTGATGATGTCGGGTTAAGCCAGAAATTTGTAAAGGATATGCAGAATGAATTTGAAATGTCATTACTTGGAGAACTATCCTTCTTTCTGGGACTTTAGATACATCAAAGCAACCAAGGAATTTTTAATTCTCAAACCAGTTATCACTCCCATGCAACCATTTGCAAGTTAAGCAAAGATGATGATTCAAATTCTACAAATCAGAGGCGATACAGATCAATGATTGGTAGCCTACTATATGTGAGAACATCCACACCAAATGTAATGTAGGAAGTTGGATAGGTGGCATGATTTCAAGAAGCACCAAAGGAATCACATGTGTTAGTAGTGAAGAGTATTTTCAGATATCTCAAAGGAATAGAAGAGTTTGGATTATGGTATCCAAAAGGAAATGATCTATCTCTTATTGCCTACACAGATGCAGATTGGGAAGGTTGTATTGATGACCGACGAAGCACCAGTGGAGAATTTTTCTACTTGGGTGAGTGTTTAGTATCATGGCTAAGAAAGAAACAATCATCAATATCTCTATCTATATCCAAGGCAGAGTATATTGCAGAAACAACATGTTGTACATAGGTTGTTTGGATGAAACAAACTCTGACAAATATAAAGGTTGAGTATGATGAGCCCATTCCAATCTATTGTGATATTAAAAGCGCCATCAGTATCTCAAAAAACCCGGTGATGCACTCCAAGACGAATCACATTCCAATCAAGTATCACTTTCTATGGGAACAGGTTGCAGAAAAGAACATCAGAGTTGACTTTGTGGGCACAAAAGAACTAGTGGCAGACATCTTTACAAAACCACTTCCACGGGAAGCCTTTGAGTGTCTTCGCTAGAGACTCGGAGTTATTTCTAATCCAAAATGAATTCTTTTAAATGCTTATCTTATATGTCTTATATGTACATGAGGAAGCACCATAAAGAGGACGGTTCAGTTAGGAGAAGCAGCCTCAGATGGAAAGATACATTTTCCATTGATGACAAAGGGGGAGATATTTATCGGATGTAGAGGACAGAGGCATGACTCCAGGGGGATAAATGGTCACAGAGATGCAGAGGAAAGAGGCATGGTTCCAGGGGGAGCATGAGTGATATGACTTCAGTATTGCATGACATGATTTCAGTATTGCATCATATGGTTTCCATCAATTCCAAATGGGGAGATTGTTGATTAAGGTTGGTTTTCATTAATGTCATCCCTTGAAGAAAGTTCGATAGAGAATTTCGGTAGCATAAAGGTTTGGGTAATGGACCCAAGGTTGTTTCATGTATAATGGTATGAGTTTTACTATATTTGAAGGTAATATTATTCTATATAGATAGTACATGTCATGCCATTTCTGTTGGTATGTGGAACGTCACATAACTCCTCACGGTTTGAGAGTTATGGCCTTGTGAAGTTGGAGGACCCTCATATGTTGGCTTCAAGCCCCAAAAAGGTCAAAGAAGTCAAAGATCTTGAAAAGAAGAAATTATTATTTAAATGATAAAGTAAAGTGACAAAGTCAAGAAGGATTATTTAAATAATAAAGTGAAGTGACAAAATCAAAGAATATTATTTAAATGATAAAGTGAGGGGACAAATGTTAGAATATGATGGATGTGCTCGTTTAACCATAGACAATATCAATATTGTCACCCAACCATAGGCCAAAGCCACCCCCAAGCACCTTAACCTTGACAGAGAATCATTCTAAAAGAAAACCCTAGGATAGATAGCCAAACAAAGGGTGGCGCACCTTTCTCCAAGGATAGCGCACCAAGAAAGAGTAACAAGAGTTGATAAGAGAGTCCAAACCATAACCAAGAGTTTTTCCAAGCCAAAATTGAAATCTTCTAGTTGCAGAAGCTGCAACAACATCTCTCCTCTAAACTTGTGCACAACTGGCCAACTGCAGTGCACACAAGTGGTGCTTCTACAGTTCTGGGAATGCCTGCCAGAATGAAGACTGGCCTCCTGTATTTATACTAAATATGGCAAACTGTCTGGGCTGACTTCTCATTCTGGGTACCTATTTACTTAGTATATAATATTTCCTTTAGCTGACGTCTTCTCTTGGAGGCTAATAACCTAATACAACTTATCCTCTTGAGCCGACTTGTCTTCTAGGGTTATTAGCCAACTAATTAGGGTTTCTTCTTGCTTCCCGTAATATTCTATTCTCGTCGGGTTTACACGTGGAGGTAAATACCTCCCATGGCTACCATAATGTCAACACTCCCTCCTAGCAAGGGAGGTATTAAAGGTAATGGTATTGAGCACAAACATACCATTTGCCCGGTAACATCAACATAGTAGTATAGACTATCTCATGACTAGATCATGAGCATCATCATCACTATCAATGTCATCAGTTGCATCATCTCTAGAAACCATACTCCATCTGAGTAATCAGACATGATTATGGATAAGTCACTCACTCCACAGAGTGACACAAGAGACATTCTTCTAATCCAAACATATGTCCTAGAAGAATAAATGTCTTGAACCATTTTCCATCTGGGAAATCTCTGTCCATTGATCATCCATCTAGTTGATAATCATTTCCAACACTATTGATAGTCTTCAAGGCAATCGGAACAATGTTATTCAATAGAACACAACTATGTCTATCCATAGTAATACACAACTACAATCCAGTGGTACACTACACACCAAGTAGCACACAATTACTTGATCAGTAACATATAGTAACAATCAGTGGAACACATCCACCATAGTAGTATACATCTACTGTCTGGAGACATACAGTCTCCATAAAAATCATGTCATCTAGCATCAACCTGCAAAGAAAGCATTGTTATGATATAAAGTGAATCATCTGGTCCATTCTTCCATTGACATCTATGAGGTCTGGAAGAGAATCTGCCCTCAGAAAGTAAAACATCAATGATGAGCTATCTGGACTATTCTTCTCAAGCAAGGAAGAATAACTATCTCGATTTTTGAGCCTGGACCATTCACCTATCTGAGTCATTCCTTTGGCACTAAACAAAGTGAAACCTAGAGAGAATGAATCTGCCCTAGGGAATGCATGTCCCTGATTAATGAACCTAGACCATTTGCCTATCTGGGTCATTCCTCCAACACTAAACAAAGTGAAACCTGGAGAGAATGAATCTGTCGTAGGGAATGACTGTCCAGACCATTTCCTAAGGAAATGATTGTTCTGCACCAACCTCCAAAATAGACCATTCTTTGAAACTGCTCACAACTGTGAGCTTCGAAAGAATGATTGTCTCGCAAGGCAGACCACTCTTCTTGACCACTACTGAGAGTGATCATCAAAAAGAGAGATTGTATTAGACCATTCCCTATGTTAACCACAAGGGGAATCGATGTCTATGGTACATCAGCAATCCATCGAACCATTTTCATTACGAAAATGATCGTTCGATCTGGACCATTTTCTGAACTAGAAAAATTCATGTCCGTCAAAAATATCAAACCACTTTCCGAACTGGAAAGGAACTTCTCATCCAGGACCATTTTTCGAACTGAAAAATGATTGCCCATAAATCAATAACACATCAGTGTCCCTCCCAATCTGGGAGTCATCTCTTCCTTTTTCAATAAGGAAGTCGTCTCCACAAGCTCCATCTTGAGTATGCAAACTCTTTCATCTTGGACAAAGGCTTTACCAAAATGTCTTCTTATCTTCTCATCTGTGGAGATGTATATATTGGAGAACCACTTCTCTTTTCTAGACTTCTTCACGGAGAATGTAATGCTTGATCTCAATGTACTTCAATCTTTCTGGAACACTGAATTTCTCTGAAGGCTTCATATAAATTTGATCATTATAGTATATCATAGTTGAATTTAGCTCTTTTGTTTCCTGCAAGCTCATAACATCGTGGAAAGGCTCAAACTAGAACATATCCATGTGGTACTTCTTCTATCATCATGAGATCTTTGTCATGGATTTGCAATCCATCATTTTGGAGTTTTGAGTAACCATTCTAATATAATATAGAAGCTTTTCACCACACTTTTGTTGTGCATTGGAGGTTCTCTACCAATTTGTCTTCTTTCATCTGCATACAAGAGTCTCTTTCTGGTATACCTCAAATCCTTGAGGTTTCTCTTCATACGCTCTTTGTTCAATTATTCTGGAGAACAGTCATTGTCAATCCCATGGATATTGCGGATGATATAATAACTCATGTAGAGGTATGTCTGGTTTACTAGAACAAGCAATCATCATAGTCTACTCCCTCCATCTGGGAGAGTCTCTAGTTCTAGATCTCGCAATGCTTACATTCATAAGTATTTCATACATTGTTCTTCATCACAACTTTCAGTTCCTCTGCTTGATTTATTTTAGTGAGTTCAGATCATGTTGCTAGTCGTGTGATTCTCGATATAATGACTGGTTGTTCTGGCTTTTATTTCTTTCTTGGAATCTTCATGTTCTTCCTCATGTTTCTCTTTAGCTCTTGGGTCCATGGATTTTTCAATAGATTCCATGCCCTGAAGATTCCAACTTCTTTCTTTCATCATAGGATCATGGATGTGGATGGACAACCAGGGATAATTTAAGGCTTCTTTTCGAAGAAGACTTCTTCTAAAGTCAAATTGAACATGTGTTACTCTTCATGGTTTCTACCATTGATGGGAACATGGATAGATACTTCATCATCTTCAATGGATCATATTATTTAGGATTAGCTCCCTCCTAATACTTGCGCCATGCATGAATGCATGCTCTTCTTTTGGAAATATAATCATCTCCCTCCATCTAGGAGAGTCCACGCTTCCCTCTACATCCTTATTTCCTTCTGCAAAGTGTCACAAATTGTTTTCCAGTTTCCTCTTGATTGCTGACTTATTTATGTCTTTGCTTATTCTAGGTTTATTCAAGATTGATTCTGATTTCGGCTTATCTTGCAGCTATTACTTATGTCATAGCTTCCACATGAATTATTACCATGGTTTGTTGATGTACTTCATCCTTTCATGTGTATTGTCTGACTTGTATTCATTGTGATAGTAGTCCTTATCTTGTTGTTATTCCATAGTTATAGTTTTTCTTTGAACATATTATTTTCTAGGAAATATATATGCAAGATATGTACAGAAAACATAGTATGTAAAGGAACTATGAAGAGTGTTGTTTACCTTGTCTTAGAAGAAGAAGTTTGTTTCATCCTGCTTAATATTCTTTGAAGGTTCTTTTTCTTCAGCAACTGATGCTTTGTGTGTCTCCTTCCTTTTCTTCAGCTTAGGACAATGATTCTTGTAGTGACCATACTTTCAACAGTTGAAGCATTGTATTTCTGACATATCTTTCTCTTGATTTGGCTTCTTCCTTGAACCAAACTTCCTTTTGTTCCTGAAATTCTTGAATGTTGTTGTGAAGGCTTGATCATCTTATTTGTTTTGAGGTTTCTCTTTTGCACTAATCCTCGATTCTTGTGCACAACAAGTCCAAATTTATTCAAATGTAGTATACTCCTTCCTTGTGTTCATGCTTGCGGCAAATGCATCCCATGTCTTGGGAAGACCGTTGAGTACTATATTTACCAGTTCCTTCTCTGAGATGATATCTTCAATAGCATGTAGTTGATCTCTTAACTGAGAGATCCTCACAAAGTATGATGTTATGCTATCATCATCATTCATATTCATGTCACGGAGCTCATTCTTCAGACTCATTACTTGTCCAATGTTTGTGACTGAGAAGAGATTTGTTAGGGCATCATACATATTCTTAGATGAGTCAAGATGGGATATGTAGGGTATCAAGTGGTATTTTATAGAGTCTACTATGATACTCATGGAATTGATGTCACTGTCTTTTAACTTCTCCATAGCTGCAACGTTTTGTGGTTCCTTCTCTTTTCCTTCTTCAAACTCCAGTTCCACGATCTTTCCTTTCATGATATCCAACACTTTATTCTTGGCAAGGATGAGGTCAATCCCTGTCTTCCACACTCTGAAGTTAGAAGCCCCATATAACTTGTTTTCTGACTTCATAGAGTAATTTATGGTTTCCTTGACTTGGTAAACCCTAGATTTGACCAAAAACTCAAACTTGATGTCTTAGCTTGTTGAGAGTACCACGAGGTGCGTTAGGCTAGGGTGCACTAGTCTATCCAGAAATTAGGTCAATCCCTTCACTTAAGGTTCCTCAATGAGAGTGTTAGGGTTTCTGCAACTGCACCTACTAGCAACCCTAGCGACAATGATTTACTAACTACTCCTTCTAGAAACCCTAGCGACAGTTCTTCAACGAGCTTAGTATCCTTATGGCTATGCTCCCTTTCAGTGGTTATATTGAATGAAGGAGGTGTGGGGCCATAACCTATTAGAATATGATGGATGTGCTCATTTAACCATAGACAATATCACTATTGTCACCCAACCATAGGATGAAGCCACCCTCAAGCACCTTAACCTTGACAAAGAATCATTTCGGAAGTAAACCCTAGGCTAGATAGCCAAACAAAGGGTGGTGCACCTTTCTCCAAGGATAGCGCACCAAGGAAGAGTAACAAGAGTTGATCAGAGAGTCCAAACCATAACCAAGAGATAGTCCAAGCCAAAATCGAAATCTTCTAGCTGCAGCAACTGCAACAACAAATCTCCTCCAAACTTGTGCACAACTGGCCAACTGTAGTGCGCACAAGTGTTGCTTCTGCAATTTTGAGAATGCCTGCCAGAATGAATATTGGCCTATTGTATTTATACTAAATCTGGCAAACTTCCTAGGCTGACTTCTCATTTTGGGTGCCTATTTACTTAGTATATAAGATTTCCTTTAGCTGACTTCTTCTATTGGAGGCTAATAACCTAATACAAGTTATCCTCTTGAGCTGACTTGTCTTCTAGGGTTATTAGCCAACTAATTAGGGTTTCTTCTTGCTTCTCATAATATCCTATTCTCATTAGGTTTACACGTGGAGGTAAATACCTCCCACAACTACCATAATATCAACACTCCCTCCTATCTGGGGAGGTATTGAAGGTAATGGTCTTGAGCAAAAACATAACATTCACCCAGTAGCATCAACATAGTCGTATAGACTATCTCATGACTTGATCATGAGCACCATCATCACTATTAGTGTCATTAGCTGCATCATCTCTCAAAACCATGCTCCATCTAAGTAATCAGACATGATGTTGGATAAGTCACTCACTCCATAGAGTGACACAAGAGACATCCTTCTAATCCATACATATGTCCTAGAAGAATAAATGTCCTAACCCATTTTCCATCTGGAAAAGCTCTGTCCATTGATCATCCATCTAGTTGATAATCATTTCCAACACTATTGATAATCTTCAAGGCAATCGGAACAATGTCATTCAATAGAACACAAATGTGTTTATCCATAGTAGTACACAACTACAATCTAGTGGTACACTTCCACACCAAGTAGCACACAGTTACTTGATCAGTAACATATAGTCACAATTAGTGGAACACATCCACCACAATAGTATATATCTATTGTCTGAAGAGATTCATTCTCCATAACAATCATGTCATCTAGTATCAACTTGCACAGAAAACATTGTTATGATATAAATTGAATCATCTGGGCCATTCTTGCACTCACATATGTGAGGTCTGGAAGAGCATCTTCCCTCAGAAAGTAAAACATCAATGATGAGCTATCTGGACTATTCTTCTCAAGCAAGGAAGAATAATTGTCTCGATTTCTGAGCCTGGACCATTCACCTATCTAGGCCATTCCTCCTGCACTAAACAAAGTGCAACCTGGAGAGAATGAATATGCCCTAGGGAATGCTTATCCCTGATTGTTGAACCTGGACCATTCGCCTATCTGGGCCATTCCTCTCGAACTAAACAAAGTGAAACCTAGAGAGAATAAATCTGCCCTAGGGAATGACTGTCCAGACCATTTCCTAAGGAAATTATTGTCCTGTACCAACCTCGAAAACAGACCATTATTCGAAACTTCTCACAACTATGAGCTTCGAAAGAATGATTGTCTATCGAGGCAAACCAGTCTTCTTGACCACTACTGAGAGTGATCGTCAAGAAGAGAGATTTTCCTAGACCATTCCCTATGTTAACCATAAGAGGAATCGCTATCTATGGTACATCAAAAATCCATCGAACCATTTTTATTATGAAAATGACCATTCGATCTGGACCCTTTTCCGAAATGGAAAAATGCATGTCCGTTGGAAATCTCAAACCACTTTCTGAACTGGAAAGGAACTACTCATCCTGGACCATTTTTCAAATTGAAAAAATGATTGTCCATAAATCAATAACACATCAGTGCTCCCTCCTAATATGGGATTCATCTCTTCCTTTTTCAATAAGAAATTCATATCCACGAGCTCTAGCTTGAGTACACAAACTCTTTCATCTTAGACAGAGCCTTTACCAAAAATTTTGCTTACCTGCTCATCTGTGGAGATATATATATTGGAGAACCACTTCTCTTTTCTAGACTTCATCATGGAGAATGTGATGCTTGATCTCAATGTACTTCGGTCTTTCTAAAACACTAGTTTTCTCTGAAGGCTTCGTATAACTTTGATCATTATAGTATATCATAGTTGAATTCAGCTCTTTTGTTTTCTGCTCAAACTGGAACATATCCATGTGGCACTTCTTCTGTCATCATGAGATCTTAGTCATGGATTGGCATTTCATCATTCTGGAGTTTTGAGTAACCATTCTAATATAATATAGAATCTTTTCACCATGCTTATGTTGTGCATTGGACGTTCTCTACCAAGTTGCCTTCTTTCATCTGCATACAAGGGTCTCTTTCTGGTATACCTAAAATACTTGAGGTTGCTAGTCATACGCTCTTTGTTCAATTATTCTAGAGGATAGTCTTTGTCATTCCATGGATATTTCAGATGATATAATGGCTCATGTAGAGGTATGTCTAGTTTACTGTAACAAACAATCATCATAGTCTTCTCCTCATATGGGAGAGCCTCTAGGTTTGGATCTCGCAATGCTTACATTCATAGGTCTTTCATACATTGTTCTTCATCACAACTCTCAATTCCTCTGCTTGATTTGTTTTAGTGAGTTTAGATCATGCTGGTAGTCTTGTGAGTCTCGATACAATGACTGGTTGTTCTGGATTTTCTTTCTTTCTTGGAATCTTCATGTTCTTCCTTATGTTTCTCTTTAGCTATTGAGTCCATGGATTTTTCTATAGATTCCATGCCCTAAAGATTCCAACTTCTTTCTTTCATCATAGGATTATGGATGTGGATGGACAACCGGGGATAATTTAAGGTTTTTTTTCGAAGAAGACTTTTTCTAAAGTCAAACTGAATATGTGTTGCTCTTCATGGTTTCTACCATTGATGGGAACATGGATAGATACTTCATCATCTTCAATGGATCATATTATTTAGGATTATCTCCCTCCCAATCCTTGTTTCATGCATGAATGCATGCTCTTCTTTGGAAATATAATCGGCTCCCTCCATCTAGGAGAGTCCACGCTTTCGTCTGCATCCTTATTTCCTTCTGCAAAGTGTCACAAATCATTTTCCAATTTCCTCTTGATTGTTGACTTCTTTCTGTCTTTGCTTCTTCTAGGTTTCTTCAAGATTGATTCTGATTTTGGCTTATCTTGCAGCTGTTACTTATGTAATAGCTTCCACATGAATTGTTACCATGGTTTTTTGATGTACTTCATCCTTTCATGTGTATTGTCTGACTTGTAGTCATTGTGATAGCAGTCCTTATCTTGTTGTTCTTCTATAGGTATATTTTTTTTTTGAACATATTATTTTCTAGGAAATAGATATGCAATTTATGTACAAGAAACATGGTATGTACAAGAACTATGAAGAGTGTTGTTTACCTTGTCATAGAAGAAGAGGTTTATTTCATCCTGCTTAATCTTCTTTGAAGGTTCCTTTTCTTTGGCAACTAATGATTCATGTGTCCCCTTCCTTTTCTTCAACTCGGGACAATGATTCTTGTAGTGACCATACTTTTGACAGTTGAAGAATTGTATTTCTAACATATCTTTCTCTTGATTTGGCTTCCTCCTTGAACCAAACTTCCTTTTATTCTTGAAATTCTTGAATCTTGTTGTGAAGGCTTGATCATCATATTTCTTTTGAGGTTCCTCTTTTGCACTAATCCTTGATTCTTCTTGTGCACAACAATTCCAAAGTTATTTGAATGTAGGATACTCCTTCCTTGTGTTCATTCTTGTGGAAAATGCATCCCATGTCTTGGGAAGACCGTTGAGTACTATATTTACCAGTTCATTCTCTGAGATGATCTCTGCAATAGCTTGTAGTTGATATCTTAACTGAGACATCCTCACAAAGTATGATGTTATGTTGTTATCATCATTCATCTTCATGTCACAAAGCTCATTCTTCATACTCATTACTTGTCCAATGTTTCTGACTGAGAAGAGGTTTGTTAAGACATCATACATCTTCTTAGATGAGTCAATATGGGAGATGTAGGGTATCAAGTGGTATTTTATAGAGTCCACTATGATACTCATGGAATTGATGTCATTTTCCTTTAACTTCTCCATAACTGCAATGTTCTACGGTTCCTTCTCTTTTCCTTCTTCAAACTATGGTTCCACGATCTTTCCTTTCACGATATCCAACACTTTATTCTTGGCAAGGATGAGGTCAATCCTTGTCTTCCACACTCTGAAATTAGAAGCCCCATATAACTTGTTTTCTAACTTCATAGAGTAATTCATGGTTGTCTTGACTTAGTCAACCCTAGATTTGGCCAAAAACTAAAACTTGATGTCTTAGCTTGCTAAGAGTACCAGGAAGTGCACTAGGATAGGGCGCACTAGTCTATCCAAAAATTAGGTCAATCCTTTCACTTAAGGTGCCTCAATGAGAGGTTTAGGGTTTCTGCAACTGCACCTGCTAGTAACCCTAGTGGTAGTAATTTAGTAACTTCTCCTGCTAGAAACCCTAGCGACAACTCTTCAATGAGGTTATTATCCTTATGGATATGCTCCCTTCCAATGGTTAGACTGAATGAAGGAGGTGTGGCCCCATAACCTATTAGAATATGATGGATGTGCTCGTTTAACCATAGACAATATCATTATTGTCACCCAACCATAGGCCGAAGCCACCCCCGAGCACCTTAACCTTGACAGAGAATCATTTCAGAAGCAAACCCTAGGCTAGATAGACAAACAAAGGGTGGTGCACTTTTCTCCAAGGATAGCGCACCAAGAAAGAGTAACAAGAGATGATCAGAGAGTCCAAACCATAACCAAGAGATAGTAAAAGCCAAAACCAAAATTTTCTAGCTGTAGCAGCTACAACAATAGCTCTCCTCCAAACTTGTGCACAACTGGCCAACTACAGTGCACACAAGTGCTTCTTCTACAGGTCTGAGAATGCTTGCCAGAATGAAGACTGGCCTTCTGTATTTATACTAAATCTGTTGGACACACCTACCACACTTAGAGTGGGGGGTGAATGAGTGTGGGGATATTTTTCCCAAAACTTCCCTCTTACACAAAAACTCCTTAGTTAAAATTCAACATCTTCTCACTACGCATTGCTATAATTTATAATCAGTTAGATGTGAATACATATCAGCAACATATCATCAACAAATCATCTCCACAAAGAACACAAAGAATGCAAGATGTATGTACAATTTTTATTTTTATTATGGACTTCAATCTGGGGATTTTTCAGCAACAACTGAATAGAGTACAACTCTACAAGAGCACCAGCTCTATATGCAAGACTCAGCTTACATTCTCAGAACCAACTGAGATGAGGCAACAATCCTCAACAACTATCAATCTGTCAACATAAACAAGTGCATCAACCATGCACCAACCTGTGCCAAACAACCTGTAATCAACCTATACCATAAAAAAGTGCATCCAACCATGTACCAAGTATATACCAATCATGTGTCAAATAATCATCCACAATGAATCATAAATATTTACCAACATCATCAACTATACAACTCATGTATGTGCCAACTCATCAACTGCTTGTCTCAACCATGACTAGTTTTGGATTAGTCAACAACCCCAACTTGAAATAATCATAAACCCCAACTTGAAATAATCATAACTTTGTACCTGTAATGAATAAATATATGAAACTAATACACAATGTTCTTCAGTGCGCTTTATGCAATTCCTCTAGGTGGAACTACTTGTAAGCTCTCATAAAAGGCATTATAACAAAAATGGCATACCTTGCTGAATTATGTCTTATTCTAGAGAACGAACTGGTATAGCGTGGACCACACAAAATATTTGTTGAATTGATATGAAACTATTATAAAAAATAATACAACCTATACTCTAACTAACACATTTGGTCTCACTGAATTTGGATCTGTTAAGAAGAAGTTATGACATTTTTACCCGAAACACCTGTTTTTGACTTGTTTCAGGACTGGCCACAAACCCTATATTCCATGGAGTGTAACTCCCAAAATACAATGACCGACAAGATGAATTGTTTACCACAGATACTTGGGTATGTTTCCTCAATGGCATAGAAATTTCAAGGTCTGAAGCATTATAGAAAAAAAGTTATAGCGAAATTGGTGAGATGACCTATAAATAACATACCTTAGAAAGCATCATCAAAAGAATTTATCCTCCCTTCAATTCCGGCCCTATTTTCTTCACCTTCCTTCTGAAATTTAGCTTAGATATCCTTGGTTACTTCAGTAACCTATAGATATTCAATATTATCAAGTGTTCCACACCAAAAATGCTCAAGAAGCTCTCACAAGACGCTCTCCATCAATACTCCAAAAGATATTCACAAGAAGCTATCCATTGATCCACAAAAAGGATGATCTACAAGAGACCATTGCTATCTTATTTATACTTTCATCCTCTAGGTCACTTAACCCATTTTTAGGTCACTTAACCCATTTCTAGATCACTTAACCTATTTTCTTTATTTTAGGGTCAACCACTTTCCATAAATAGAAATTTCTCCAATATTTTATCATTCAAATATTCCTTCTTGATTTTCTCATCTTACTTTATCATTTCTTGATTTTTTTTCACTTCTTTTTATTATTTAAACAATCCACCTTGACTTTGTCACCTTACTTTATCATTTAAATAATGATTTATTCTTTTAGGTCACTTAACCCATTTCTAGGTCACTTAACCTACTTTCCTTATTTTTAGGGTTAACCACTTTCCATAAATAGAAGGTTCTCCAATACTTTATCATTTAAATATTCCTTCTTGACTTTGTCAGCTTACTTTATCATTTCTTGATTTTCTCACTTCTCTTTATTATTTAAATAATCCACCTTGACTTTGTCACTTTACT